>VUQH01085968.1:0-14610 GCA_015106775.1 Etroplus canarensis | reverse complement strand
AACTGGCATCCAACTTGTGGGGCATATGCACTAACAACATTCAGCATCACACCTTCAGTTTCCAGCTTCAAAGTCATCATTCTGTCTGACACTCCATCATATCAGCCAGCTCTCTCCCTTTACCAGTCATAGTCCCTACATTTAAAGTTCCTACTCGCACCTCCACCCTCCTACCTTTCCTTAACTCTCTCTGCCTCCTAACACGCTTTCCCCCCTCTCCCCCTCCTTGGTCTTTGGCCAACAGTAGCATAGTTTCCACCAGCACCTCGTTGGCTAACGGCATCGGAGGCAGTCGTTGTTAACCCGGGCCGCAACTGATTCGGTATGGAAGTCGTGTTATGAATCCGCATATTTGATTTGGCAAAGTTTTTATGCCGGATGCCCTTCCTGACGCAACCCTCACCATTTACCCGGGCTTGGGACCAGCACTAGGACTACACTGGCTTGTGGGCCCCTGTGGCTGGTTTAGACAACAAAGGAGTTTAATTTTATAAAACTGTATATGTTACAGTAAGAAGCCATGGACTAAAAACAACTAATTTGTTATTTGTTTTACCATGTATGCTTAGATTTTCATTTTAATGTTTCATAAGGGTTGTTGAAGATTTGCCGACATTATGATTTTTGTAGAACGAAACCCGACATTTTCAGTTATGATGGCTTATCAGAGGCACAAATTATTTTCTAACATTAAAAGACTCTTCTACAGTATGTGTCTTAATTTGACTCAAAATATTGTTTAAGAAGACTTTAACCAAAAATGTCATGTCCTTAAATAAAAGGTAAAAGTGTTATCTTTTTACAACCATGCTCCTCTGCGCCATTCATTATACTTTCCTATCTCGACAGGCAATCTGTACTGAGAAGCATCCAGTCCATTACACACATATGAGTCCCATCACTCCTGTGGTATTGACAAATTCATCAGGCATTTTTCCCTGTGCTCCCTGAGCAGAATTTAGATTTAACTGCCATTCCCAACCCAGAACGGCCTTGTTAAAATACAAACATGACTTCTCCAGTCTGCAGCTTGTTGGGAGCTCTTACAGTGATGAGCCATTACCTGTCAGTGAATAGAGCACGGCCTAGAGTTTACACTGATTTGTCAAGTAGAACCCAGTGTCGACTAGAAATGCATCTGGCATTATTTGACATGTAAAAAGACAAGTCTAATATTTTATTTTATACTGACACTCAGACCTTTAAGTACAATATTTACTGCTGGTACACAAACAATAGCAATTCACTGCAGTCCAGTTTGGTTGATTGGAGTCACATTTCCTCCCATGTTGCAAATATACAGTATGGGCTCTGTTTTGGTCTCTAACTTCAGAGTAAACTATCTGACTATGTAGCGACTAAATGTCCCCCTGTGGTTACCAAGTAGGAACAGCGCTTGGAATGTAGCGTACAGTGGGTTAGAGTTGAAACTGACACAACAATGAGCTGAAAGTCAGTAAAAAAACACAAAATTTAACGGTGTTGTTGGGGCGGCACAGTGGTTAGCACTACCACCACACAGCAAGAAGTTTCTGAGTCAGAATCTGCTGGCTGGTGCCCCCCTGTGTGGAGGTTTTCATATTTTCTGGATACAGTCCAAAGACAAGCTCTTGATGTCAACTAGTGATTCTCAATTGGCCATAGATGTGACTGGTTTTCCGTCTGTGACAACTGGATGCATTGAGTGGTCAGTAAGACTAAAAAAAGACATTTTGCCTTCAGAACTGCCTTAACTCTGTGGTGTAGATTGAACAAGGAGCTGGAAACATTCTTCAGAGAGTTTAGGCGAAATTGACATGACAGAATCATGCAATTGCTGCAAATTTGTCAGCTGCACATCCTTGATGCCTTTCTCCTGTTCTACCACATCCCAGAGGTGTTCTGTTGGATTGAGATGTGGTTATTGCAGTGGCCATTTGAGTACAGTGAACTCAATGTCATATTCAAGAAGCCAGTTTGAGATGATTTGAGCCTTGTGACATGGCCTGTTATCCCACTGGAAGTAGATGGGTACACTGTGGTCATAAAGGTATGGATATGGTCTGCAACAATACTCACGTGGGATGTGATGTTTAAACAATAGTCAAATGATGCTAAGGGGCACAAAGTGTGCAAAGAAAATAACCCGCATGCCATTTTAACACCACCAAATGCCTAAACAAATCAGGATGGATCCTCATGTGCCAAATTCTGACCCAACCATCCAGATGTCACAAAAGAAATGGAGACTTTTCAGACCATGTGACATTTTTCTAAACTTTTATTGTCCAATTTTGGTGAGCCCATATAGCCTCAGTTTCCTGTTCATGGCTGACAGTAGTGGCACCCTGTGTGGTCTTCTGCTGCTGGAGCCCATCTGCTACAAGGTTTAATGTTTTGGGCATTCAAAGGTTGTGTTGTGCATATCTTGGTTGTAACGAGTCGTTATTTGAGTTACTGCCTTCCCATCAGCTTGAAGCAGTCTGGTGATTCTCTATTGACCTCTAGCATCAACAAGGCATTTTTCACTGGATATTTTCTCTTTTTCGGACCATTCTCCGTAAACTCTAGAGATGATTGTACAGGAAAATCCCAGCAGATCAGCAGTTCCTGAAATACTCATATCAGGCCATCTGGCACCAACAATCATACTACATTGAAATTCCCTTACAACATACCTAAATGCTGTTAGTAGCTGCCATGTGACTGGCTGATTTGTGCTAAGAAGCAGTTAAACAGGTATACCTAATAAAGTAGCTAGTGAGTGTATATAGACTTCAGTCTATAATGTACCTTTCAGCTGCTCTCTTCTATTCTCCACAAGGGCTTGCCACAGCTGATTAACCCGCATTGGTAATTTGGAAGGGGTTTCATGCCAGATGCCCTTCCTGACACAACCCTCCATGGTGAGAGGGCTTGTATCCCCACCTGGAATCGAACCAGGGAGACTTCAGTCAATAAATAAGCTATAGATAAAAGAAATCTTTAATTTGCTGATTATAAAAATTATTTGGATGCATAATCAAAAAAACATCTTGCTGTACAGTGACTTCATAGAGGAGCAACATCAGACCTATTTCAGTTGATCGTATGCACTGTTCATCACTGTCAAATATCAAGGCTGCCTCACTCCTTGTCACATACAGTAGCAGAGAAGCCTGGACTGACACCGAGTGGAATTCAATCTGACAAGTGATAAAAAAGTGTTTTGGCATGTTACGGGCCTTGTGGGCTGGCCTTAGTACCCCATGGTCGCAGGTTGAGGACATCCGACCTGAAATGCATGCAAACTAATGGCTAGCATGACTGACAATTCCTCCAATGAGCCCAAAGTGTTCGCCTGTTGTCAGCAGGAGTTTATCAATAGGCACGTCTGCATATGCAGTCGCCTATCGATCCATCCATCTCTGTCCGCCCTACTCTGCATCACTGTAGCTGTCTGTTGTCATTCAGTGGACTGACTGTGAGGAAATATGGCTGCAGAAGCCTGAATTTGCAATCCTTCCACCTTGGGAAGGAGATTTATAGCAACAGGAGAATGTTTTTGTGATCAGACAGATATCTCACCTGACCTGAAACAAACCTGGTTTGGACACTCAAACAGATTTATGCGTTTTAATTTGGCAGTCAGCTTCACACTCTTAGCACTTTATCCTTGCAAACAGACACTACAAATTATATGTAGAATGGGTCTTTGTCATTACCGTTAAGATCATTAATGAATGCACGGTAGCCAGGCCTCGTTTGCACTATTTGCCCATGGAGACTGACTCGCTGTACTGAGTGTTTTGGTAACAAGGCCCCAGGTTAATTGTGGTGAGTACCAGAGGCCTTGTCCCTTCAGATAACATGGAGCTTTAGAGCAGAGAGATGCTGTGTGATTAGCGAAAGGGGCCAGGGAGGTGACTTAGGTGAGGATAAAGAAGCCAGATCAGGTCTCTAAGGAGTGAAAGGTTTGAGTCTACGGGGGACTGAGGTAAACAAGATTGTACCTGTGAGGAGATAGAAAAGCTGCTGCCCCCAGGTTATTACTGTACTTCGAGCAAGAAGCAGAAGGCTCACACAGCTCAGTGCTTATCAATGTCCACTGAATAATAGGGTTGCTATTTTGCCCTAAATTGTCATCCAGTCAAAGCAATCTTTCTTGATGACAGACATTCAGAGGCCACAAGGAGCAAGTGAAGATTGAATTAATGAAATGCCAGCATTTATGCAATGAAGCAGTGAGATAATAACTTCATCCCATTTGGCTAATCAGGGTTATTCAGCGCACATATATGTAAATCATTCTCAGAAATGAATTGTAATGACAGGTTCATTGCCAATATATTATTACTACACCTATAGTGTTAAACCTGGCTTGAACCGCGGCTCCCATGGCAGTGAATTTAGCTGATTAAATCACTGGGTGCACACAGCAGTGGTGACACGAAAACAACAATTAATAAGCCAACCCCCAGTGCACAGCGGTTCCATTTTAACCAGGCTGCTAATAACATTACATGGCAAAAATATCCTAATCAGACAGGTGAAAAGGGATTTGGAAGCAATTTGATTTTCTTCCTTAGCGTAAGCTCTTGGCCAGCAGCCGTGGCTATATTAGAGAACTGTACACAGAAATATTCACCATATATAGCCTAATATTGTATCAGAACTAGTGCTAAAGATGCTGTTTGCTTTATGTACAGAGCAGATAAGAGTTCTGTTTTTGCTGTCCTGTTTATCTTGACAGTTTTCTCTCTTTATCTCCTTGGTATCCTCACTCCCTCATTCCCTTTCCCCTGGAACCCCCACCACACTCACACATGCACGATCACTCACAAAGAATGCACATTAAAAAGGATTTGTTCCCCAAAGAAGGTCGGCATTTGTAAGGCTACTGACAGATTTAAGTGTCAATTAAGTTGATGTACAGTGGGCACATTATCATACAAGGTTGTCAGCCGTGGCCATTTGAGAGAAACAAATACCCGGAGCTTTACACCTTACATGGCTTGAACTTTGTATGGACCCACAGTTGCAATGAATGTCACAGTCAATCATTTATCCGGTTGGCAAGTGTTCTGGTGAGGAGTGTGAGATCAAGTCATTTTATACAAATAACAACCACAAAAAAAAGGAAAAAAAAAAGAAAACTGGTTTCCGATATGCTTTGTCATGTTCAGTGGCGATGTCCCATCCCTGGCCTGTTTGGAGGTCTTAAACTCATTACTGGAAGGGGGGAAAATTATACCTCTGCACAAGGATGATGGATGACAAGTTAAATTTGTGTCCAGGGACTGAAGGTGAATGGTGACAGAGGTATTTATCTTGAGAATGGAGGTTGGGGTCAGGCAAGGCTGGGTGCCTTAAGGCACAAGACATTGACAAATTTATCCTGTGGACCCCATTGCTTGGGCCTTTTCTTTGTTTTGAATCCTGGCCACTCGCTAAGTGACCCACATCGCTCATGCTGCCAGTGTGTGAAGAATGCTGTGCCATGCCAGGCATCCTACCTCTGCTGAAGCTTGTAGTTCATTCTTCTGTGAGGCCTAAGTCTTTGACTCATTTTGAACCATGCTTGTTTGGGATATTCAGGGAATGTTAGACTCTGGGTCACTGGGTTAACTTAAGTTCTCCATGTTACAAAAAGATTCAGAAATAATTTCAGAGACAAAACTTCCCGATAAGTTTTTAGGTTGCTTTGATCCGATCTGGTACAGTTTCAGTTTAAGCAGATGCATGCATTAAACAAATGTTTACTCCTACCTAAAGTGATGTGACAACTATCCTGCAGAATCTCCTGTGTTTACAGTAGTGAGACAGGGGAATGTGAAAACATGTGTCTGAATAGGGACATGCTATGGAGAGAAGGGGGGTGAGCCACAGAGACCTCTAGTGGAGACTGAAGAAGTCTTATGAAGGGTAACACTGAATTTGTTAAACTCCTCTACATGTTGTTACTTTAGTTACTATTTGTCTAAACAACATTAAGGTTGATGTAACAATACACTGAGAATGATTGATCTAAAAGCCATCAGTAATCTAAAAATATGTACATTAAAGGATTTTTGGATATTATTGTATCCTACAAAACTCTTTGTTGTAATATTATGCACTATTTTCAGCGAATCAGCATCTTGTTAGCATTTTGTTGCAGTTTTTCTAGGATGTACAGTTTTTTATTACACTGAAGTTTAATTAATTCACTTAATATATGTATGTTCGGCTGCTCCTTTCTGTTTTTTTTCAAAGGGTCACCACAGCAGATTTTACCCCAGATGCCCTTTTAAATGAGCCATCCATGGTGGGAGGGAATCACATTCCTAACTGGAATCAAACCAGAGACCTTTCACTTGTAAGGCTATGTGTAAACCAATGCACTACAGAGACACTTAATACTTTCCATTATATATAGCTTTCTGCTAAATAACCCTGCAAGCCAACTTTCCATTTTCTTTTGCTTTTCCAACTCAGGGTCACAAGGAGGCAGGAGCCTATCTCGCCCTTTATTAGGCAAGAAGTGGGGTACACCCTCAACAATCTACCTGTCCACCTCAGTGCCAACACAGAGAGATAAATGACTATTTACGCTTATACTCTCATGGCCACTTTGGACCACCAGTTATTCTAACGTGCATGTCTTTGGGCTGTGGGAGTGAGCTGGAGTACCCAAAGAGATACTGTGTAGACACCGGGCAAACGTGAAAACTCCAAGCAGAAAGACCTCAGCTGGGTTCGAACCAATAAGGTTCTACTGTGAGGTGACAGTGGTAGCATAGTAACACTTAATTAAATGCTAGATTAAATTACATTTTATGTCTCATTAAAGCAGAGCTAACAGAAATCATTGCACCATCACAATTCAATTAATCATGGCACTGCTTTCATTAAGCTACAGTAAGCTGGATTTTTATTTCATCTTATTTTTTTTAAAAGATTTCAATGAGGAGAAAGTCCTCTTTGACATATTGACAAAATCTACCAGGAGCTAGCAAAAGAACTAGGTTACCCCAAATTTAGCCAGTCATGTGGATTAAAGCAAGATAAGTGCTAAAGTTCTGAATTATATTATAATGAGCTATTACTAGAGTAACAACACACAGTAGCGGGGACTAACTTAATAAGATCTTTTATGCTGCTCACTTAGCCAGATAATTAGATAGGTTTGGTTGTGAGCTTGCATTTTAGACAATAAATGATTAAAATGAAGACAGTGTTAAGTAGCTAACATTAACTGGCTAATTTGTAAAGGTTTTTCTTGTAAAAAAACACACACACACAGCCCAAGCTCCAAACCCAGTCTTCCTAACCAGCTAATCACATGGGTGGGTGGTATACAGAGCCTTGTTAAGGTCAAGAAATTTAGTGTTTTTTTGTGTGTATGTGCATTATACACAGTTGCAGCCTTAAGTTATTTGATTCAGACTTACTAATGAATCGAATCTAACAAAAATAATCTACTGAAATTATAGTAATGAAGCAATTACATAATGCTAGTGCACACTAGGGACAAAAGTATCCAGCCACACCTCTTAACCAGTGAATTCTGGTCTTTCATTCAGTCCCATTACCACAGGTGTATAAAATCAAGCACCTAGTCATAAAGTCTACCTTTATAAACATTTGTGAATGAATGGATCATTCTAAAGAGATTTTTTTCCCTTCCTATATATTCCATGATCAACTGTAAGTGGCATTATTGCAAAATAGATTTTTTCAGAAAACATACCAATTCGGCCATGCGGTGGCAGATCACATAAAGTTATAGAGTGGGGTTGCTGAGTGCTGAGGTGCAAGGTGCATGAAAGTTGCCAACACTCTGCTGATCCGATAAATGCGGAGTTAACATCAGCACAAAAACACTCCTTCAGAAGCTTCTTGGCATGGGTTTTCATGGCTGAGTAATTTCTAGCCTTTTGTTCTGGGGCTGGCCTTGGCCCCTTTGTTCAAGCAAAGGGGAAACTTAGTGCTTCAGCTTATGCTATTGCTATACTTCCAACATTGTAAAAGCAGTTTGGGGAAGGCCCTTCTTTTCTAGCATGACTGTGGCCCAGTGTACAAAGCAAGGCCATAAAGAGATGAGTGGATGAGTCTGGCATGGAAGAATTTGACACAGAGCCCTGACCTCAACCCCATTCAACACCGTTAGGGTGAACAAGAATGGAGAGTGTAAGCCAGACCCTCTCATTCGGCATCAGTGTCTGACCCGAAAAATAATATTTTGGATGAGTGGATAAAAATTTCACCAGACACCGCAAAACCTTGCAGAAATCCTTCCCAAAAGAGTGGAAGCTAGGCAACTCCATATGAATGCCTATGGGTGGCACAATACTTTGTTTCACTTACAGTATACAGTTTTAATATTACATTTCTGTGTGCCCCCCCAATTGCACACAAACACACACACATATTTTATTTTAGGATATTTCCATTTAAATTCTGTATTTAACGCCTTAGAGCTCCATGGCTACAGGGTTATCATGTGCAGCAATCTAGCTGAAGGAAATTTGTGTTCCACCACACTATGTCTGTACCTTTGAGTTCTGATACCAAGGGTCTCATTTTCCAGTTAGGAAGTATCAGTGCTGCATTCAGTGTGAAGGACCGGTTTGTTTGTGCTTTGGAAGAAGTTTTCACAGCCTTTATAATCTCTAACCACTTTACCATGCTCCATCCATCATTTTGTCAACACACTAATGTTTTGGACCTTTACAATCTCAGCTCAGAGAGGAAGGCAACATGGACAAAGCAGTCAGTTGCTTTGTGCCTATTTGTGCTTCCCTCCATTCTGATTGTGACCACCGTTAGGAGAAAATTTGTGAATGCTGAATGGCAGGAAATGGGTTTTGGGCTGAGCAATACATGTGTCAACGTCATACCAAAGGCTGTTGTTCTGATAGATATCTACTAATTCCTTTCTTGTTCCAATGACAGATGATTACATGGCTGTTGTATCAAAATGACATATCATATATTTATTATATATTTGACTTCGTAAAACTGTAATCAGCAGTTGAGGCATATTGTACTTCAAAAAAATTTAAGAAGAGTATTGATTTCATGTCAGAAATAGTGTTGTCAGAGGTAAATTAACTCTCGCACTGATGCATCAATTAATTTTTAGCAAAACACAGCATGTGTTAACAAATAAGAAAATACTGGAGTTTATTTATGCATAGAGATGATGCAACATAGAATTTATTTTTCCTTCAGGTAAAAGTATTGAATTCTTAAAGGAAATGGACCCGGTAAAATTATAAACAGAATGACTTACTGCATCATGTTTATCGACCTTTCAGAGTTTCTGAATGGTGCCAGGACAGATCTGTTCAAACTAAAACACTCCTGAGCCTTCTGTATCCATTAGCAAGTCCGGGCATTAATATGCTCTCAGACAGCCTTGGATAATGCTACATGCTTTTTCACCATGACTTATATTTACTTTAACCAGTCCCCCCTTAAGTGCTGTTTTTAACAATGCAGGCACTATGAATCATTGAACATACAGGAATACCTTTAAGGAATCATTTGCTTTGGAGTCGTTTGTGGTTGGTTTGATGCTGGCAAAAGGCATTATCTGAGTGACAGCATCTTGGGCTCCTCTGATGCAATATTTATTATATGTCACATAACCACACATTAGACCAAAAACGCTCCATCCATTGTATTTGAGTTATGCAGAAGGGGCTGACAATGGTTGGGCAGAGGCATCCATCCATCCATCCATCCATCCATCCACTTCATCCAAAGAAAATATAAAACTTTAGTTACTAGATAATGCATGCTTGTACAGGTCATAAAAGTATTTTTGGAATAATCAGAAAAAGGTGGGCGAGTTATGTTTCAAACCAGTGGTGGTAAAAGAATTCTCTAAGAATTTTTTACTTGACTAAAAGTTAAAATGCCACAGTAAACTACAGATGGCTGAAGAAGTTGGACAACATAAATGAATTATAAACTCATTTTATAATTAAATGTTATTGTGCATGGGTCATTTATCAAGACAGCTATTTCATGTGATTTTTTTTTCAGTTTTATGTCAAAAATTAAATATGCTTGATTTAAAAAAAAAGACTAAAAGATTGTATTCTCAACTCATCACCACAGTCAATCATACTTAACTGAAATAAAATAATCCAGCTTTCTAAAATGTCAGATGTGATCTAGAAGTGAAGTAAATCAGGCACATAAAAATGCTTTTAAAAACACCATTTGGAAAAACATGCAGCTTATACAGTTTTTTGTTTTGTTTTAATATTACAGGTATATCTAAAAAAAATTGAATATCATGAAAAAGTTCAATATGTTTTGTCACTCATTTCAGAAAGTGAAACCCATATATTATATAGATTCATTACACAGAGTGAAATATTTCAAGCCCTTATTTCTTGATTTTTTGGATGATTATGGCTTACAGATAATGAAAACCCAAAATTCACTGTCTCAGAAAATTAGAATATTGTGAAAAAGTCCAACATTGGAACATTGGCATCACACCTTAATCGGCTAATTACCTCAAAACACCTGCAAAGGTTTCCTGAGCCTTTAAATGGTCTCTCAGTCTGGGTCAATAGGCTACACAATCATGGCGCAACCTGCTGATTTGACAGATGTCCAGAAGACAGTCATTCACACCCTCCACAAGGAGGGTAAGCCACAAAAGGTCATTGCTAAAGAAGCTGGTTGTTCAGAGTGCTGTATCCAAGCACATTCGTAGAAAGTTGAGTGGAAGGAAAAAGTGTGGTAGGAACAGGTGCGCCAGCAAAAGGGATAACCGCAAGAGCCACTAAGCACAGACAAATCCTAGACATGGGCTACAAATGTTGCATTCCTCATGTCAAGCCACTCCTGAGCCAGAGACAACGTCAGAAGCGTCTCAAATGAGCTGTGGAGAAAAAGAACTGGACTGTTGCTCAGTGGTCCAAAGTCCTCTTTTCAGATGAAAGTAAATTTTGTATTTCATTTGGAAATCAAGGTCCCAGAGTCTGGAGGAAGAGTGGAGAGGCACAGAATCCACTTTGCTTGAAGTCCAGTGTGAATTTTCCACAGTCAGTGATGATTTGGGCTACCATAGCATCTGCTGGTGTTGGTCCACTTTGTTTTCTGAAGTCCACAATCAAAGCAGCCATCTACCAGGGCACTTCATGCTTCCTTCTGCTGACAAGCTTTATGGAGATGCTGATTTCATTTTCCAGTAGGACTTGGCACCTGCTCACACTGCCAAAGGTACCAAAAGCTGGTTCAATGACCATGGTGTTACTGTGCTTGATTGACCAGCAAACTCGCCTGACCTGAACCCTGTAGAGAATCTATGGGGTATTGTCAAGAGGGAGATGAGAGACACCAGCCCCAACAATGCAGATGACCTGAAGGCCACTATCAAAGCAACCTGGGCTTCCATTACACCTGAGCAGTGCCACAGGCTGATTGCCTCCATGCCACGCCGCACTGATGCAATAATTCATTCAAAAGGAGACCCAACCAAGTATTGAGTGCATGGAAATGAAAATACTTTTCAGAAGCCTGACATTTCTGTTTAAAATATCCTTTTTATTGATCTTATCTAATATTCTAATTTTCTGAGACACTGAATTTTGGGTTTTCATTATCTGTTTTGCACTAGCCAAAATTAGCACGATATTAATATCGATGATTTAAAAATGCACCTTGCCAACCAAGCTGCTAGTCAGTGATAGAACTAAATGATAACTCATTTAGTGTTACCCTCTTGTCCAAACAGGCTCACTTCCAGTTAAAATAACAATAAATGAAGTAGCTCCAGGCAGTCATCGTGCAATCACTAAAGGTATATCCCAGAAAAGTCCCCAATTTCTTCATGAATACTGATCTGACCCAACCCCACTTGACTTGATGTGAGGCTAGCTGCCATGGTCAATTTTTTCTTCTTTTAATCTAAATTAGATGATTAAAAATTGAGGTATGCAAGATCTAACTAAACATGCACATTTTTTACTGACTTCAGCTGTGGCAACAGCAGACGGCAATGGCTGCAGGCATGAAATAATGTCACCATGAGCATGTATGATCCTGTGATGAATCCGGTTTTCATTTCATGCAGATCATATTAAGAGTCACAGAGATATGGTTAAAAATTGAAGAATTTTTACAGATAATGCCACCTAGTGGCAAATCTGTATTTTCTAAGTGGCTAAAAATCTAATTGGTTACAGATCTCATAGAGGTAAAATTACAGATCTCACTGTGGCAAAATTCAAAATCTTGCATCAACTAGTATTTGCACTGTTGTGATGACACAAAGGATTTGCGGCAGTGGTGGTGGCAGCAAAGGTGGTTGTGATGATTTCATCATATTTCCACTTTTCGGGGATATAGTGAAAGGCAGTAGTCCACAAATCAATGACTACAGTCAACATGTCCATCTTTTATAGATGAACATTTATTTGCAAAATCTCCCTTGCTTAATTTTTTTGTGCTCAGGTTCTTTACCTCAATGTATATCCCAGCAGTGCATTTACTTAATATGGCTGTAGATGGGAACCAAAGGCTGCATCTTTGTTGACAACAGAGGAGAAACTGAAAGCAAAGTGAAACAATGTCAACTGCTCAAATATTTTTGGAGAAATGCAAAATGACACGAGAGCAGACCGGCTGTGGAACTGGTCCTGCTTTCTTGCTTTGGCAAATGATCCCTGTAACTTCTAGTGTTCTCCTCGGCCTAAGTAATTGAGATGTGTAATAACTGTGACAGAGGGCATTATCTGACCCATTTTCCTTTTCTTCTCACATTGCTTTGTTTATACATGCCTTCCTGTCATAATCCCTTACAAATCTCTAAAGTAGAAGCCCTTTGAAGAAATTGCCTCTTGTAGCGTGATATCCCGTGTAAAGGAGTTCTTTTTAATGACCAGGATCTGACCTCATTTCATATGCATAAGCCTACATCAAAGTAGACAGCATCTGTCCAGTCTATACAGCTCTCTTCTACTTGACAGTCGTTCACATTGGAATGACAAAACACATACATGGAGCTTGTAATTGCTTAATTAGGTTCAGGGCAAGCAGCTTTACCTTGGACTGACCTTGTATGATGAGTACTGCCAAAGAAACTTATGATTTCCCAATATACATTCTCATATTTTGACTTCGTTATGATTAGAAAACGCCAAAAGGCACCTCCACAAGACCCATTTTAGTTTAAAGAACTGTCTACGTAAAATCTTTCTGAAATGTGTTTGCCTACAGAAATAAAAGCTCATGCTTGATCAAATCTGAATAAACCAGCCACAGGGGCCCACAAGTCAGTGTACTCCTAGTGCTGGTCCCAAGCCCCGGTAAATGATGAGGGTTGCGTCAGGAAGGGCATCTGGCGTAAAAACTTTGCCAAATCAAATATGCGGATTCATAAATGATCCGCTGTGGCAACCCCTAACGGGAGCAGCCAAAAGAAGAAGAAGACGTTGATCAAATCTGAATCAACTGTCACAAATGCAAAAGAAAGATTTATTTATGAACCTTAGGCTGCTTCTTTGTATTCTCCCCAAGGGTTCACCACAGTGGAATAAATCCGCATAGGTAATTTGGCAGAGGTTTTTACACCGGATACCCTTCCTGATGTAACCCTCCATGCTGAGAGGGGGTTTTGTTCCCAACTTTTAAAAAAAAACAGCATCACCAGAACAAACAAAGAAAATACCAAAAAAAATCAATTAATCAATGTTTTCCAAAAGTGGAAGGTAAGTTATTTGATAGTTCAGGGGCAAAGACAGTAAGTACATAATAAAATACAGTTAGGAAATTGAAGACAAAGCTCTCATCTTAAAACATCCTAAATACAGCAGTACGTTTTTGTTTTTAACAATGACACTAAATAACAATTTCTCAGCTTTTGTAGAGATAGAAGCAACCATTACATTTACTCTTGTTACTGCAACAAAGCCTTTTTATTGTATTAGTCCAAGATAGAAAGGTTGTCCCAAGTTTGATGAAAATTAATTAAAATGCCACAGAAATGTTATTGCTTACAGGCTAAACTTTGCCTTTGAATGCAAGTTAATGGGCATCCCTGAATTTTCTATATTGATAGCGGTGTATGTTTATTCTGCTGTTAATTCCATAAAAGTAGTTGGTTATGTCCACTCAATATTACTATAGTGTGTGGGCACCTGCCATAGTTGTGTTGTCCTTTCTGTCTGGTTTGTATATTCAGGCTATATTGAGATAGGCAGTTATGTATCCAAAGAAAAGAATTTCCTGTTGCTTTGGACATTAGGCTCACTGTGGCTCAACCAAAACACAGTGATGATGATATTTTGTTGAAAAAATAGGGCCTGAATTTGTCACTTCTGTTGTATAATATTATACAGTTGAAACCAGAAGTTTACATACACTGTGTAAAAAGACACATACACATTTTTTTCTCACAGTCTGAAATTAAATCAGACTAAACTTCTCCTGTTTTAGATCAGTTGGGATTGCCAAAATTATTTCTATTTGCTAAAGGCTGAAATAATAAGAGAGAGAATATTTTAGAGAGATTTTTATTAATTTCTTTGAAGTCAGAAGTTTACATACATTTCCTTAGTATTTGGTAGCATTGCCTTTAAACTGTATGACTTGGGTCAAGCATTTTGGGTATCCTTCCACAAGCTTTTCACAGTAGTTTGCTGG
>VUQH01085967.1:0-28029 GCA_015106775.1 Etroplus canarensis | reverse complement strand
TGTAAACCTTCCCTTTCACTCTTGCTGCTATCCTTCTGTCACAAAGCACCCCTGACATTTGTCTCCACCCACTCCACCCTGCCTGCACTCTCTTCTTCACCTCTCTTGTGCTCTGTCCATTGCTTTGGATGGTTGATCCCAAGTATTTAAAGTCATCCACCTTCACCACCTCCACTCCTTGCATCTTCACCATTCCACCTGCCTCCCTCTCATTTATGCACATGTACTCTCTCTTGTTTCTACTGACTTTCATTCCTCTTCTCTCCAGTGCATACCTCCACCTCTCCAGGCTCTCTTCCACCTCCTCCCTAATCTAACTAAAGATCACAATGTTGTCTGTGAACATCATAGTTCACGGAGACTCCTGCCTGACCTCATCTGTCAATCTGTCCATCACTATTGTAATATACTCCAACCAGGCATAACATTATGACCACCTGCCTAAAATCATGTTAGTCCCCCTTTTGCTGCCCCACATGCATCAGTGAGCCATGGCCACCCATGACCCTATTGGCGGTTCACCACTGTCCCTTCCTCTCACCACTGCAGACAAGGAATACCCCACAAGAGCAGCAGTTTTGGAGATGCTCTGACCCAGTCAACCAACCATCACAGTTGGCCTCTTGTTATATTCGGTCAAATCCTTACTGCCCATTTTTCCTGCTTCTAACACATCAACTCTGAGGACAAACTGTTGACTTGTTGCCTAATATAGCCCACCCACTAACAGGTGCCATGATGAAGAGCTATTCAGTGTTATTCACTTCACCTGTCAGTGGTCAGAATGTTATGCCTGATTGGAGTATGGAGATTGAAATGAACTTAACAGTTACCTGTTAAGGGGCACATCGTGCAAACAAAAAAATGCATATAAAATAAATAAAAATCAGCAGCAGCCTGAGCTGTGGATAGAAGATGGGTTGAAATCAATCAGAACCTAATGTAGATATTTTAGAACTAGAACCAAACTAAAACCAGCTGATACAGAACCAACAATCATGTAACATTCAAAGTCACTGGGATAATATTTTTTTCCCTATTTTGACATCTGATTTCACCCTTAAGCGAAACTGCTGGTCTTTGTCTGTGGAGCTGTATACGTCACACTGGCCATAAATGATGGGCTGAGTGGACAGAAACTATGGCTTCAGCTTGATGAGGCAGAGAGTGAACCAAAAGGGGCAAATGAAACAGCAACCTTTAGAAAAACAGAAAATAAGGGCAACTCTCTAACGTGCTCATGACTGCACAATAAGGGGGTGGTGGGGCATAGACAGAAAATGACATTTTATGTAAAGCCAGTACAAAAAAAACCCCAAAAACTTCCAACTGTCACATGTGACTGTCAGATTTCTGGCAGCTTCACTTTCCACCTTCCTCCACCTTTCTGTTCCTCTTTCAGTTTCCAAATCTGTTCACTGTATCTTCTCCTCACTCCACCTATTGTACCCACCGATATCTCATTCTCCAAAATCACTTTGTATCCCCATCTCTCTGTGTGTCACTCACACTCTCTACTGAATATTTTAAACGAACCACAGTGGAGCTGCACGAATTTCATGGTGAAACTGCTGAACAGCAGCAGAAACAGGCTTGTTGCATGTCTTAATCTGATGCAACCATACAACACATATCAGCTGCCAGCACCTTTAAATACACATCTAAATAAAATTGAAATGGAAAGAGGTAAATTGTTATTGAAAGTGTCATTTCAGTTCAGTCCAAAGGTCGAAGCAGAGAAAGCTCTGGAAACTAAGAAATAACCTCAGGGGGAACTGTGCTGTGGTCTCTACTCATAAAGGTCACAGTGAAGGCCAAGGGGTGTATTTTATAGGACAAAAGGAAGTGAAGAGTGTATGAAAAAAAATATTGGATGGGAAAAAATGGCAGAAACAGAAAGAGGAATTAAGGTTAATTGAGCAGGATCCAGAACACGTCGAGATCTTTTGGTGAAGCTGGAAATTACTGTTGACTGTGTTTGTGTGCTTCTATCACAGTGTGCTTACATGATGCTGAAATTCTTCAAAACAAATCCTCACTTGAGCATGCCCTAAGACAGATTTGGCAAGCGTCAGCTGACTGTGGGTTTCCTGTGAATGCGTGTTTATGCCAGTCCTTCTGAAGTCTGGACATACAGGAGGGGGGATAGTCTGACCCTAATTCTGGCACCCTCACCCTTGCCCGGTCACCTTGATTACCTGCTGCTACCCCGACAGTCACCCCAATATACACACCCCCACACACACCCACACATGGACAGCAGACATGGAGGTTATGTCAACTTCCACGTTCCCACATAAACACTTTACTTGCATTCATTTCTATTTTATGCAAAATAAGACCTTCACTCAACTACTACTTAGGAGGATATTTTAATTTTCACTCAATTTTGTAACAGCACTAATTAGAGGTTATTTTAAGTAACATTTTTCTTAAAAAGCAAGTAAGATAAAGAAATGAAATGCC
This sequence comes from Etroplus canarensis, assembly GCA_015106775.1. NCBI lineage: Eukaryota > Metazoa > Chordata > Actinopteri > Cichliformes > Cichlidae > Etroplus > Etroplus canarensis. Next base: position 25,563 of record VUQH01085967.1, on the reverse strand, counting down.
TCATTAAACACAAAACCAATTTCCCCAAATCATCTTAGTGTGTCTTTTTAGGTCCTTTAAACTAAAATGAGATGAAATAAAATATTTAAGATAAATGAAATAAAAATAAATAAATTGACATTATACAAAAATGAAGACTAACTGAAATGAATGAAACACTTACACAGTTGTTGCATTTTCTACACACAACAAGCCTGAGGAGGTTTCCATATATTTATTGAGACTGGGATGCACAACTGTGATTCAGCTGCCTTCAAAAAGTGCTGTTTGCATTGTCATACCAGTCCTGGGCTTCTTCTTCTTCTTCTTCTTTTTTACAGCTGTAGTTACTTATTATTTTGCACATACTCTGCATTATAACAGATCAAGCTATTCAGCATATATAATTAAAATCATCAACAGCCTCCGTGTTCCAATAATATATATGGCTGAATGTACAGTACTGTATGTTTCTGAAAAATGCTATTCTACATAATGAGTACATTTACTTTAGGTATATGATATATACCTAATATGATATATTTTGATTATGAAACTTGTGCACTATTAGGCAACTTTACTAACTTTAAATTAAACAAAATGTCTTTTTTTTCACTTTGCAAAACAATGATCTAACTCGATATCGTGTTTAAATTTCCATGCAGTGCTACTTCTCAGGTAATACATCTGTAATAGGACAAAGGGCTGCACATGAGCCTGGACGTTTCTACATCATTTTCTACAGTGATTAAGTCAATATTGCATAAATCTTAATAATTTAATAATGTAATGCAATGCATAACTTCTTATTTGTATATCTTGCAATTCATTTAAATAAAAAGCACTTTAGTACCTTTATGTAAGATACTCCATGTGTATTTTTGGTCAAAGAACTCTAAAACGATTCTTAAAACATATCTTGATTGAAGTTTTGGTTGTGATGGAGTTCATATAACTGCATTTTTAACCCAGTTATGCAAAGAATCTATAATTATTTTCTGCCATTGATCGCTGTTATGTCATCAAGAAATTCACTCCGCAGCACTGACAGATAATTTACCCCACGTTTAGATAAACTCATCAAACTGCTCCATAAATAGAACAGTTGCTGTCATGAGCATTTTGTTTAGTGAAGTGCCGCACAAATTATCATTATTACTGAAAATGAGATGCACGTAATTAACAGTGCGAATGTTTAATAACTCATGCACTCATTATGAACCATATTTGGTTGTCTGCATGTGTCTTTGATGTAATTAATGTGACAAGTGATCCAATTAAAGAAGCCGGGTGAGAGAAGTCAGGGAAGTGCGCAAAAGGGGATGCTTCAGGTTGATATCTTTTTTTTTAAAATTTTTGATATCTTAAAGATATCTCAATTAAACTCCCTTGTCATTTGGAGGACAAAAAACAGGATTTGAGGAGTTGCTTACACATCAGTAAATACAGGGCAAGACATATAGTTGCAGCCAGTGTGATTAATTTACTCGCTTTGGCTTTCTGGCCTCATCCTTATCTCTTTAAATTGAAATTTGACACTCACTGTCAAACTTCATAATCTCGAATGATTTGAAGCTTCTAGGAGATATATCCAGTAGCTTGTGTGTTGACTCATAGTTAGAGTGGGGCTAACTGTGCTCTGGAATGTTTTCAAATTTTTTTTCTTTCTTAAGGACACACTTTCTGTCAGGTTGCTGGCATGTAGCATCTCCCATGAAAATACTGCAAGGGTCTAACTGTAAAATATTCAGTAGAAGTTATTTGATGGATTTGAGTCATGTGAGTAAGAATACTGGTTCATAAGTATTTTTGAATTTATGCTTAACTTAAACTGCTGTTGAAAACAAACATCCGCGCAATTGCTTAGCCGGTGTTCTGCTTGGGATTTTACTGTGACTATACACCCTAATTCAATTAATTGTAATTGTAATGTAATTTCATGGGAAATCAGAAAACTAATTCAGAATTAAGAAATCAAACAAATGCACTTGAAAACTGGTTGAAAATTCTGTGCTGTAATAATTTGAATGCACACTGACCCCCATGCCTCCATAAATGCACATTAGGGGATGTAACTGCCCCATTATTGTATATCAGCTGCATTGAAAACCACAAATTAATTGTGAAGTAATGGAGCTAATAAAATACAGTCTGGTTACAGTAGTAATTATCTAATTTTACTGTAGAAGTAGAAGGAAATAGCAGTGACTTACACATCCTTGGCTTACAGTTAGCAAAGTACAGGAGTTAAGCAGACTAAACCACTGTGAGGAACATGAGGGGGAGTCCATGTTTCAAAACTTACAAATTTATTGTTTTCCATCTACAATGAAAACAAAAGCTTTGACTGTATGTGATATTATTTGACATTAGCTCCATGCACAGTGATGAATTGAGGAGAAAAAGCAGTTTTTCACAGGGAAATCAGGAGGTAGACCCTTATGGTGCCAGTGCATGTCCACCTTTTGATTGAGTGACTGCTTTGGTGTAGTTACTGCTTAGATTTGTTTTTTACTAACTTTTAACAACAGCATTAATAATAATAATTAAAATAAATAAATAATAATAATAATAATAATAATCTTTTTCCTACTTTGATTTTAAAAAGTGTCCCTGTAGTGTAGTGGTTTACACATTTGCTTTACAAGGTCCCTGGTTTGAGTCCAGGTTGGGACACAAGCCCCTTTTACCATAGAGGTTGCATCCAGAAGGGCATCCAGTGTAAAACATCTGCCAAATTACCAGTGCAGATTAATTTGCTGTGGTGAGTGACCCCTTAGGGAAATTTACAGTACAAGGAAGCAGCTGAAGGTAATTTTTATAAGGTTTATAAGATAGTATATAACTTTGAAAAAAAAAAAAAATCTCAGTTTGTTTTCCTCTTAAAATGTTGTTTTCACAGTTTCAGATTGAATTAAATTGAATCATATATTCACTGTATCTGCATGTGTATGTTCTCATGTGAGGGGGAAGTGTGGTCCTAATTACTCCAGATTCCCAGTGGATGATCAGACTATTTTACACTGATCACAATGAATTATACTCACTGTTCCTCTTTTTCACCAATAAGCTCCTCTCTCTGTCTCCTTCACTGTATTCACAAGTTTTAGTACAGTACAGTTTATAAAAAATCATTATTATATGTATTTTTCAGATTTATTTAGTATTAGATTAACTCTTTATAATAATGATAATATTACTTGAACTACTGTGACAATAAAAATTCCTGAATTTTGGACAAATAAAGTATTTCTTCTTCTTCTTATGCTTATTTTTACAATATTCCATTATGCATTTCTTAAAGTGGGACAGTCTCTGGGAAACAACTGTTACCAGCTAGTCTAACATAAAGACTTTCTAAATAAGTCTTTATCTTGGACTAGGCTTGCTAATAATTTGCTGAGGGAGACCTCAGTTTATTTATTAGTATACTGTATAGGCATATTCAGTGAATATCACAGAAACTTATATAATAATAATATATAACATATAATAATATATGTTGGCTTTAAAGTGGACTTATTAATCTCCATGCTTGCTTTGAGCAGACTTTCTTCTTATTGGCCAACCCCTCCAAAATAGAAGCATTGAACAATAGGTGAACAGCAGCCAGAGCTGTGTGCAGAAGATGACCATATAAGGATATTTCCTCCCAATGACATCATAAAGATCCAAGAGTATAGAGAACAATTGGAAACAAAGAGTGAATCTGGCTCACAGGCATCACAGGAGTACATGCAATCAGTCAACAAACCAACGTTCTAAGAGGAAAGGGCTGATATTCTTTGTTCATAAGAAAATGATCAACACATTGATGAGGTAATATTAGCAACCAGTATAGTCAGATATACTGATGGTGTTAGACTTTGAACTACCTTTTAACAAAAGTCAGTAATACAATGTTCATTTAATACTGGCGAGTCACCTACATGTAGATAGATAGATAGATAGATAGATAGATAGATAGATAGATAGATAGATAGATAGACAGCATGTAAGAAGACTCTTGGGAGAGAGGAAATACTAAGCAAACTGAACAAATTGATGCATTGATGCACAAACACACACACACTCCTTTATTTGGAAAATGAAGGGAATATATTATAATATTTGTGGGTGAGACTGAAAATACAGGGAGAGGAGAGTTTATGTATTTTCAGATTTGCAACAATGCAAACAGTATTGCCAAATGGCATTGTACAGATAAGTACATAAAACCATTTGTTGTTGATTTATTGGCACATTCATTGCTTTCCCATATGGCTAATAGACAAAAAAGTAGGAAAGGCAAGGCCCAATGGTGTTGCTAAATATATAAGAAAATGCAATTCCCTATGCTGTAAGAACAAGGCAGCTACATAAAGGTCTATAGTAACTACCTAAACCAAAAGTGCAACATGTCTGTTACTGGTGTGTTTAAACAAAGAAGACAACCAACTTGTGTGTATGTGAGTGTGAGAAAAGCTAAGCCTGGCTCAGTTTCCATTTATCACAACAAATACCTCAGTACAACTGCTTGCTTTTTAAAAGAACCAGCACAGTACAAACTATGAGCAAATACTATATTAGAAACAAGCACAGAAACAGGTGGTCAGGGCAGCGGTAGATCACTCACATTAAAATCACAGCCTCTCACTGAATGGCATCCGTTGCTGACAACTGATTTAAATGCAACACGAAGTGAGCTTGTCAGTAGGTCAGCTGAGGCAGTACGGGGGTCGGTGCGGCCTGTCACGGTCAAGAGTCTGCACAATAAGATCAAAACATAATCTAACATTTTAGCAAAGTTAAACACATGTGGGAAGCAGTAAACGCGCAAAAGAGCAGAAGGGATTTTCATTCAAAATAACGGCCTGAAAAGCTGCTAAATGACGCCAGTCGAGAAAAACAAAAATCTTTTACAGGTGACCAACTGGGGTCATTGCATATAATGAACTGTAGAAGGCAATCATTAAATGTGAATGAGCTTTAATACCTCACTAGGCATTGTGGAGGGTTGTTGAGAAGTCATATGGTTTCAAGTTCAAAGAAAAGATGTTTCAGATAGTTAAGGTTCTGTTTAAGGATGTATACCTGCCTTCCCGAAAATTCTACACAGAAAAGGACAAAAGTAAAAAAAAAAAAATGAAGAGTATGTTTTGGGTATGTTTTCTCTCATTTCTGGCACTTACAAGATGCTGTGTTTGTGTTCCTGCTTGCAGCCAGAATTATTTGTTTGAAAAAAAGAGCACTGGTGCTTTTCAGGTGATCAGGGAAATGCATTAGCTGTAAATACGCACATCTCAGTGCGTCATCTGGCCCTTTTTTCCCACTCCTGGCCAGACCCATCACAGACCTTTCAGGAGCTGATGAGCACCAAGAGGCTTCATCCTGAGCAATAAACAAATAAATGCAGCAAACATAGTCAGCGATGGACCTCAAGGCTGAACAAATACAGAAAAAGTGCCACAAATGTGAGCTATCCTGAAGTGCCCGAGGAAAAGCGTCTCTGTGGTTGCACACGCTGTTTGATTGGCGGATGATCCGTGGGAAGCCATGAAAAAGCGCATAATGAAATATCACAATTATGCTAATCAGGCTGGGGTCCAAAAAGCATTAAAACCCCCAATTACTTTGAGGTTTGAGCAGAAGCGTTCAATATTTTTCGGCAATTTTTGGCACCTTCAGCCTTCAGTCCAGCTCCACTGCTGTAAATGGCTGTCACTGTGTCTGTCAATCTTAATAATGCAAAGAGGGAGGCAGAAGTAGCCAGACAGCTGAGAGGGTTTATAATACTGTGTGTCACATTGGTCAGAAATAGACTATTATAATAGCCGAGTGAATGGGCGTCCAATACGCCGCTGATTAACAGACAGAATGTGTCACAAAATGTCCTGCGCTGGGTGGGGGGGCAATGAGCTGGAAAGAAATGAAAATGGAGGGGTGGGGGGGTAAATAGAGGTTGAGAGATGTATGACTTCCCAGCAAAAAGGGGGGCGGGGAGCGAAGAGAGCAAGTGGGAGATGACAGAGAGAGGTGCTTTCTTAGAAAGACAGATGAGAAGATAGAAAAGAGTGGCAGGAAGAAGGAAGAGTGAGAAAGAAGCAAGGCAGAGAGGGAGCGACAGCTTGTCTTAACGGTGAGCTGTGAAAAGTAGCAAGTTGTCCAAGGACATTTGTACTCCAGAACACAAAAAAGTTCATAGGAGCAGTCAGAAAATATAATCCTCTCCATCATGTGTGTAATTAGCTTTTTTTGTACTTTACATCAGTTGTGATTCAACAGAAATATCTTCTATCATTTTTCTCAGAATTTAACTCAGATATAGTCATAGAGAAATGTTTTACCTTACCATTGAGTGCATTTTTTTTAACCGCTAAAATGTTACTTAGATGGGTCCAAAAATGATGCCTGTCAGGGGAAACACATCATCCTTTTCTTTTCAGACAGCTACAGTGCTTTCAGACACCAGTGGTCTTAGTGAGACACTGAAAAAGCATTTTCCCCAACATTGAAATTGTATTTTTCTTCATGCGCCTTAGTATAAGGTGCAATCAGAGATTTTTGGCACAGATTGTTTGCTGAAAACATGTTATTTTGCCAAGTTGCTCTGGGAGGGTGATTATGTTTGACGGTCTCAGATAAGAGCAACAACAAAAAACTGTGATTATGGACACAAATGCATAGCCTTTTTAACAGAAATGAGTGGTTCTGTTCTGTCGTACCAGCACATCATTTTGACACATTACTTGCCGCCACGATGTAATGACAACACTTGGCCACATCACACCATTTGGACAAAAGTATTGGGCCACTTAAGCATTACCCCCCCACACACACAGATCCACACAGAGTTGAAAGCATAGAATTGTCTAAAATGTCTCAGTAAGTTAAAAGATTAAAATGTCCCTTTATTGGAAGTAAGGACCTCATGTCAACCCCAGAAATAAAACAGCAGCATAGGATTATCCCTCCACCAATCTTTACAGCTGGCACAATGTAGTCAGGGAGGTTATGATCTCCACCAAAACCCAGATTCGTCTATCATGCTGCCAGATAGAGGGGCGTGGCAAAATGCTTTTCCATTACTCCAGTGGCAGCATGCTTTCTAGTGCCCTGTCTGATGCTTGGCACTGTTGCTTGACACTGCACTTTGCTTCTTTGCTTCTTAAGGCTTGCATGCTGCTGCTCAGCCGTGGAAATCCATGCCATGAAGCTCCCGGTCCACAATTTATGTGCTGATGTTAATGTCAAAGGAGGGTTGGAACTCTGCAGTTATTGAGAAAGCAGAGTTTTGGTGACTTTTATGCACTATGGGCTTCAGCAGTCAGCAACCCCACTCTATAACTTTATGCGGTGTCCCACTTTGTGTTACTGTGGTTCCTAAATGTTTCTACATTTCAATCATACCACTTACAGCTGATTGTGGAATAACTAGGTGGGAAGAAATTTCACAAACTCCCTGTTGCAACTGTAGCAACCTATTACAGAGCCATGTTGAACTCAGTCAGCTCATTCGAAGGACCCACAAATATTTGTAAAGGCAGGCTTCATGGCTGTTTGCCTAATTTTATATACCTGAGGTAATGGGACTGATTGAAATACATGCTTTCAATGATTATGTAATGTAGCCGAATACTTCTGTCCAACTTAATCACATCAGTATCTGTTTAAATAAAAATTAAGGGAATGCCTTTACATTTGCAAAATGATGTGCTTTAAACTTTGCATAATAACATAGTACAAATCTAATAAAAAGAAGAAAGTGATTTCACTACTGTCTGAAAATTACCATTTAAGTCACTTTCCAAAAAAAATCCCCCAAAATCTATACTAATATATATATATATATATATATATATATATATATATAGATAGATAGATAGATAGATACTTGTATCATTTTGTAAATCTGTAAATCTGTATTATCCATTTATTTCTTCTTTTTCATTGCCAAGGGAGCAAAAACATATTACCAAAACAAAAACAATGATGTTGTAGACAATATTATGCTGTTTATTGAAAACAGTTGTCTATTACACAATACACAAATATACACAAATCAAGCAGTTACAGAGCAATGATGTCAGTAACTTGGACTCCTTGAGGACTCATGATGAATATAAGACTACATTCTTACGGCAGGCAAAAGTGGCACGAATTTGAGACTTTTTGCTCATATGTGACCCACATCTGACTTTTTATGACAGTCTGAAAAGTACAAATCCAGTTTTTTCAAACTGGATTCAGGCCACTTTCATATGTGGTCCTAAATCTGCTATGTATCTGTTTATCAAAGCGACCTCATTCTGAATGGTCATGTCGCATTTCATCTGACTTTTACGTCATTGAAGTGAGAAGGACGTCATAATTCTGTGCCAGAAGAGGTGAGACGCAACAAGATTAAATGTAAACAATGGACGCATGGCATACACCATTGATGGAGCTAGTCAGTAGGAAGAAAGTGAGGTTTTATACACATGCTGACATGTGGAGTATCCATATTGACTTTCATAAACACAGCGTGTTGCGTGTTAACGCCACTTCTTTTACTGCACATGCACAACGCTTCAGGAACATAGACTATTGACACTGGAGTCTCATGGCGGTTGCATTTAAACTATAATGTTAAAAAAATAATGGGATCTCAGCAAAAAACCTAAATCAAGCTTTAAGACTTGCAGAGTGAACATAGCCTAAGTCCTGTTCTCTCACTTTCACCTCAGTTTCTGGCCTCTACCGTTACATAGATGATGATTCTGGCTTTTTAGTACCACTATGTTCTTCAGCTGGTCACTGACTTTGTGTGCCTGCCACTTTGTGCTTGGCAGGTGGTATACTGAGTGTTTCTGGGGCATTTTTGCTTAAAAGGGCTTCCTGCTGCGACTGAAAATGGCCATATGACAACAGTACTGATGGATCTGCAGATTCGGATAATGATTGCGATTATTTTTTTTCAGAATTCAAGAAATGTGCTTGTTATATAACTTTGTTGTTGACTTTAAAGTAAATCCGTGTTAGAAATGTGTTTGTCTGGTTTTGTCTGAATGTTTGTCTGAATGCACAATCATTTGGAAAAGAAAGTACACCCACTTTCATTTCTGAGTGATTAGGTATCAGAAAATAATAAAAACCAGCTTGTCCTTAGAAGGTCTTAAATTTGGGTAATTACAACCCTAGATGAGAAGCAACACATAATTTAATAAACTGTTTTACAATATATTGAAGAAAAACTAAACAAAAATGCAGAAGCAGTATATGAAAAATTAAAGTATATCCTTACTGCTTACATTAGGTGAATAGCAGCCAGGTGCTGCAAATCAAATACCCTTGATTAATTAATCCTCAGTCAATGTGAACACTGCTATAAAAGCAGAAGTTCTGGCACTTTACTCATTTGGCGCGTTCAGGTGTGTTGACACAATGCCAAGGGGGAAAGACATCCCTACTTAACTTAGAAAAGTAACTGTTGTTGCCCATCAATCTGGAAAGGGCTATAAAGCCATTTCCAAACAATTTGAGTCTATCATTCTATGGCGACAAAGATTATTCACAAGTGGAAAACATTCAAGACAGTTGCCAATCTTCCCAGGAGTGGATGTCTCAGCAAGTTCACCCCAAGGTCAGACTGTCAGTGCTCAGAGAAATTGCAAAAAAGCCCAAGAGCTGCATCTCAGTCTCTACAGGCCTCAGCTAGAATGTTAAATATCTAAGTTCATGACAGTATAATTACAAAAAAGACTGAACAATTATTGCATGTTTGGAAGGGTTGCCAGGAGAAAGCCTCTTCTCTTTAAAAAGAACATGGCAGCATAGCTTAGATTTGCAAAGTTGCATCTGAACAAACCACAAGACTTCTAGAAGAATGTTCTTTGGACAGACTTGACCAAAGCTGAGATTTTTTGCCCTGATGCAGAGCACCACATATAGCAAAACCCAAACACAACATATCAGCACAAACACCTGATACCCTCCACTTACAAACGCAGTGGTTGGGGGATGATGATTTGGGCTTGTTTTGCAACCACAGACCCTGAGCACCTCAAAGAACTGAGGTGACATAGAGTAGGCCAAAATTCCTCTACAATGATGTGAGACATTGATAAAGTCATACAGAAAACAACTACTTCAAGTTACTGCTGCTAAAGGTGATTCTAGAGAGTAGTTAGTAGAAAATATTAGCATGGTGGAATCTGTTGTGTGTTGTTTTACACCTGAGGTTAGATCAAAATAATTGCAGAACCTTATAAAGACCAGATGCATTTTTTTATGTCCTGATATGCAGAACCTAAGAATTAAAAGACAGCGTGTTTTCTTTTTCACATGACTGTATCCCTCTTGTCAGTGGGACTTTGACCTTTTTCCTCCCTGGTTAAATGTCATCTAAAAACTGTGTTCTGCTGCCAAACTCAGTGTAAGTCACTTTAGTAAAGATCATGTGTTTTCTTAGACATCATTAGGCTGCAGTACAATACATCAGGGAACAAACTGCTTCAAAAGACAGTTTCCTCACAAGCTACCAACTTCTATATTAAAGAGACAGCATGACATTTGGAGTAGAACTCTGCTACTTTTACTTTGCCTTGCACAAGTCTAAAAATGGGGGAAAAAGTCTTTGTCGATGCAGTGGAAATATGAGGAGCAAAAGCGCTGAAGAGATATATCGAAAGAGAGAGAAGGAATGGAGCGGGAGTGATTCTCTCTCTGCTTCTGAAGGACGGGGGAAGAGTTGCAGACACTGCACTTACAATCAGATAGGAAAAGACCCAGTCATCAAGGTTTAGACTCAATCTATGCATGTGTGTGCATTCACAGGGAAAGGAAAGTGCGCATTATTCGGTGTGCGGGTGAAAGTACAAGTACAGTATGTGTGGGGTGCTTGTGCATGTGTAGGATGTCATTCTGCCTCGATGTGGATGATTTACTGTGCGTGTTATGTGTGTAAGATGGAAGCTGTCGAATCAGTGCTGACACACGGCAAGTATATTTTGAATAATTTATGAATGTGTAAGACCAGATCTGCGAAATGATGGATTCTGCAGTGAAATTAGAGAACAAACCAGGAATCTGGAACATGCTAAACTCTGAGATCCTGTCAAGGTCAGGAGACGCATACTTGGATGAGCTAATAGGATGCGAAGTGAGATCATGTCAGATGTCAGGTTAAAGTAATCGCCATTATTATTCAAGACCTTCAGGTATGAACAGGAAATAGATGGAAGTAAAAAAGGCTCGGTCTTCATAGCTGTGATATATTCACATCTTAAAAGCATGTAGCCTACTTTGTTTGGCAAATATGAAAGGTGAGCCTCTACATCCCTCATAATCTTAGCTGAGCAAATGAGCAAAGTGTTGAGCAAGTACAGGCAGGAAACATGTCTAAAGTTAGCCATCTTAATCAAAATGGTGTTAAAGTCAGTGTTCTTTAATAGTGATGGCAGAGTTTCAGCAAGTAAACATCTTCAATCACAATTCAGAGCTGCAAATATCTTCTAAAGCACTTAAAAAGTTTCAGAGCTGTTAAGCAGTGAGATGGAGATGTTTGACTAAGGTTGAGAGTGTGTTTGTGTGGGTCTGTGTGTGCGTGTGTGTGTGTGAATATTTTAACCATCTCAATAGCAGACTGGATGTAGCAGAGCTGAACGGTGCCAAATTCTATGGCACAGCCCATGGGACGAGCTCTCCACACACACATACACGCACACACATAAGCGACACGCTGCCATATGGGATGTTGGTCCAACTTAAACATCCATCTTGACTGACATCTCCTCCCCAGTGTGTATGTCTGCGTGTGTGTTGACAGCAAGAGGAAAGAAACCAAAAATGAGCAGATTGAAATGGTGGGCTAAGGCCAGAGAGAGAAAGCTGGGCATTAAGGGGACTTGAGTTTTGAGGTCAAAATCTGATAAGTTTAGTTTTTTCAAAACTCTCTTACTTTGGGAGCGCCTCATTTACTCCTTCCTGCACACCTGGTGGATGTAAGGACATTTGGGAACAAACCCACTGGTTCCAGGTGGTGGGGGGGAGAACACAAGCTTAAGTAACTTAGAAAGAACAGTTGCAGCACATTAGAATGTAAGATTTTAACAAAAAAAACCAAAAAAAACTTCTGCGCATCAGAACAGATTTGTGTGGATGTTTTTACATAGTAGAAGCATAAACAATCATGAAAAGACACACCTTTAATGCTCAATAGTTTTGACTGTCTAGTGTGACCGACATGGCTATAAAGTACCTTCGGCTACTCCCTTGTATTCTCCACAAGGGGCCACCACAGCTGGATTAATTTGCATTGGTAATTTAGCAGAGGTCTTTACACTGGATACCCCTCCAGAACAACCCTCCATAGTGAGAGGGCCTTGTGTCCCTGGAATCGAACAGGGACCTTTTGCTTGTAAGGTGAATGTATAAACCACGACACTACAGGGGATGCCTACACTGTCATTTTACAAAATGACCAACCTACTGACTGAACTATCACTGGTCTTTACTGTATTAAACAAAGAATTGATTTATAGATGCAATATATAGTCATGTGAAAAAGAAAGCTTTCACAGAACTAACAGGTAAAAACACCTTGTATTAAAGGCAATTTTTCTGTATGACTCTAATATCTCTTATATTGGCCTACTCTTCTATACAATGTTGCTTCAGTTATTTGAGGTTTGCGGACATTAGCATTTCAGTCCGGTTGGGGTCTGGACTGTGACTGGGCCATTGCAACACCTTGATTCTTTTCCTTTTTCAGCTATTCTATTGTAGATTTGCTGTTGTGTTTAGTATCACTGTCCTGTTACATGACCCATTTTCAGCCAAGCTTTAGCTGCAGGACAGATGGCCTCAGATTTGACTCTAGAATACTTATACAGAGGAGTTCACGGTGCCAAGTTCTGTGGCTGCAAAACAAGCCCAAATCATCACCACTCCACCAGTTGATATGAGTTGTTTTTTGCAGATATACTGGGTTTGGTTTGAAGAATGGCCAGCCTGCTTCGAGCTGACAGGAAGGCAACAGTAACTCAAATAACCACTCATTACAACCACGGTATGCAGAAGAGCATCTCTGAATACACAACATGTTGAACCTTGAAGCCAATGAGTCACAGCAGCAGAAGATCACGCTTGAAACCACTCCTGTTAGCTAAGAACAGGAAGCTGAGGCTACAGTTCACAAAAGCTCACAAAAAATGGGCAATAAAAGATGGAAAGACTTTGCTTGGTCTGAGGAGTGTCAATTTATACGGCCACATTCTGATGGGTCAGATAAAATGAAATAACAAGTATGGATCCATATCAACGGTTCAGACTGATGGAGGTTGTGTAATGTGTGGGAGATATTTTCTTGGCACACCTTTGGCTCCTTAGCACCGACTGAGCATCGTTTAAATGTCATAGCTAACCTGAGTATTATCGCTGACCATGTCCATCCCCTTAGGACCACAGTGTACCCATCTCATGACGACGTCTTCCAGCAGGATAACACACCATTGCACAAAGCTCAAATCATGGACTCCACAGCCTCCACAGTCAACATAAGATTTGCATCATGGACAGCATCATGCAGCTGACAAATCTGTAGCAGCTGCATGATGCTGTCATGTAGATATGGACCAAAATATCTGAGGAATGTTTCCAGCACCTTGTTGAATTTATACCACCAAAAACGAAGGCAGTTCTGAAGGCAGCAGGTGGTCCAACCCAATGCTAGGAAGGTGTGTCTAACAAACTGGCTAGTAAGTGTAGTTTGCTCTGATCTTGGCATTTCCCTTGAGCAGTGCACTGAACCCAGGGGTAAAAACCCCTTAAAGCAACATGTAGGGCAGGTATACAAGAGTGACTCTTTAAAGTTATCTTCTGGCCAGTTTTTCACTGAAAATACAATTTTTTAAATCTCTAAATATAAAAGTAAACTTCATCAACAGTATTAGTGATTTTTTCAGGTTGTACTTAGTCACATCTTTTAACTAAATGCTAATGTGACAGTACCTTAGTTGCTGACATACTACCAGGTGCTAATTAAGACAAAATGTTACTGTTTCTTTGTGAGTGCCTGTAAAACCTTAAATATCTATTTTATAGTGCTTGTTTTCCTGTCTGACTTTTGGATTAACTTGATTATACTACAAACTATTACATTTGTTAACTCTCCAAACTGAATCCAATCCTGAGAGCTTTTGGAATTGTGATCCACAAATAATTCAGAAAATGAAAACCCACTTGTAGTTTAAGTGGTTGATTTTTTTTAAATTAATTTATTTATTTTGACAAAGAGCCCTGAAGCATGTTTCAGTTGAAAGAAGCTTTTAATCCCCAAGTTGCCTAGTTAGATCAGGGATAAAAACCAAGACACACTCATCTTTAGAAAATATCTTCCCTTACAAAATATCAATAAACCATCTCATGGTTCAGCACCGGAGCAACAAGATATAATCGGACAGCTGAGATTACTATCACACACACTCTCCCCTATGGCTACAACATAATACAGAGAAGATAAAATTAATCTAAAACAGAGAGAAGAGGGAGGACAAGAGCTGAGAGAGGGGGAATAAAGTGGAGGAGAGGTTTGTGGGGGAGAGAATAAAAGAGGAAACAAGGAGATGAAGACAGAAGAAAGTAGAGCAGAAGTGGAGGGAAAAATGGGGTAGAAGAGGGGAAAAGAGTGAAAGGAAAGGTAGATAAAGATGGCTAGATGAGAGAAAGAGAAAGGAAACAAATTAGAAAAAGGTGGGAGAAGAGAAGCAAGAAAGGAAGAAGAAGAAGAGGACTTCCCATTTATACTCTTAATTGGTTTATAAGAAGCAGAAAATCCACTCAGTGCCATGAAATGCTAGAGGCTGACGACAACCTTGTACATCCAAAAAGTCACCTCTTTACATCGATATCCATGTACTACATACACATGCACAGAGGTTTGAACATTTTACTACAGCTTAAAACCAAATCTTGTTGCCTGGGAGCAAAAGTAACTTCATAGAGGCAGCAAATTAAAGAGCAAATCCTGCTCACAAATGCACAAAACACAACTGTGCACGCACATATATAAGTATAGATACTAAGCAGCCCATATGCATGTGCATACACACTCGTTTCATTACAGTAAGAACTCTCTGGTCTTCTAAACGAGGAGGGAACTCTGCTTAGGTACTGTACCAGCCACTCCACCTAATCACAGTAACACATTCACTGAGTCCTCAGGTGCACCATAAATCCTCACTTGTCAGCAGGATTTGTTTTAATCGGGCAAATAGGTCAGCTGAGGGTGCTCGTGTTCACGAATGAGCATGTACTTTGTGTGTCTTTGTTTGTATGCAATGCCAAAAAAATGAGTTATGTAAAGGATTGCAGACACTAAGAAAATTCTAATATATACTGCAGGATGCTGCATTACTGCAGCAGTAGTTTATCCTCTAGAAGGAACACAGTTTTGATTCCTCAGTCCTGTTGATCTCCCAACAAAGCACAGCAGATTAATGTGTGTATCAGCACATTATTGCACGAGGAATCAATAGAAAACATTTTAAGAAATATTGTTGACGTTAACAACATAAAGACTATGAGTTTTCAACCAAACTAGTTTGACGCACTGGATCTAGCCTCTGTGTATATTGTCTAGCCATTTAGCATGCTGTAGCATGCTTCAGTTTTCAAAATCACCTTTGTTTTTCATTGCAGTGATGGGAAACTCAGGGTTTGAAGATAATATTTCATACAGCCACAGTCTACGTCTAGTAAGTCAGACTGGGCACAATTGCTGCATTCAGAGCTTTGTGACCTCAAGAAGATTGTGATAGTTAAGAAAAATACGTGGTCCATGGGTCCAGCTGTACCCTTCTCCTGTGCTAAAAGTGACAGTGCTCAAGAGACTGCAGCCATATTAGCAGCTCTGATGCTGTTTAGCTTATTAACACCTGCTAATTAAATAAAAAAAATTTGGAAAGATAATAGCGCTATGTAAAATGCCATGTCTTAAGCAAAATATAATCCAAATCCTTTTGTGTGTTGTTGAGTATTTTCAATTTGGACAAGAGATGTGAATGAACTGAAAAAACACAAGCATATGAGGCTGTCACTATGTTTTATTCTAAAAAGGACCCTCCAGGTATTTAGGGTCTGATAGTGTCCAGATATCCATATGTCCAAAACACCATCAGCTGGTTGGCTTCTTGTGTAGAGCTTCCCCAATATTATGGAAGATAGAATTGAACAGATAACTTTTCTAGATGTCTGAACAAGGTTGAGAAGACGTGGAGATACCTGAAAAGATGTGGAGATAAACACAGAACATGGACAACAGTATTGAGCCACAAACACATTATACCTAGATTCTCTTTTTTAGACATCCCATTCTAAATTCATATGCATTATGTTGGGCCAGTCAAGTTCTTCCACACTAATTCATCCAACCATGCTGTGTGCACTGGGGCATAGGCATGATGTAATAGAAAAGAGAAATTAAGGTTTCCCTGCACTAGAAATAAGGGGCACAGGCCAACCCCAGAAAAAAGTATTATTGCTCCCCTACCAAACTGGTACAATGTAGTCAGGCAGGTAATGTTCTCCCGACACACACTCTTCCATACAGTCCTCAGTGTCATTTGTCACACATGTTTCCACCAGAGTCCTCCAAAGTCCAGTGGCAGCGTGCTTTACATCACTCCACCCAGTGCTTGGCAATTCAAAGCTTGCATGAAGCTACTTGGCCATTAAAACCAATGCCATGAAGTTCCCAGTGCATATGTTTTGTGCTGATGTTAATGTCAGAAGAGGTTTGGAACTCTGCAGTCAGCAGAACATTGGCAACTTTTATGCACTATGCACTTTAGCACTCAGTAACCACGCTCCATAACTTTACAAGGTCTGACACTTCATGGCTGAGGTTTCTAAACTTTCTACTTTACAATAATACCACTTAAAAAGTGTGCTTGTATATAGTGTTTTCTAGTCTAACTAACTGGTCAAACCACTTTAGACTACAAGTCATATTTTAACCAAACATTCATACAGTACTTTATTCTATGCCGCTTAAGTACCACACATCTACAGCCAATTTAAAATCGCCAACTGACCTACCTGGGATGAAGCTGGAGCTCCCATGGGAAATCCATGCAGGTATAACATGCAAACTTCACACAGAAATGCTCCAGCCAGGCTTTGAACCAGGAACCTTCTTGTTGTGAGCTGATAGTGTGCTCCAACACACCACCATGTTGCAATGGTAGCATCATATTACAGTCCCATGCTTTCACAAATATTTGTAAAGGCAGACTGTATGGTTAGACACCTTATTTCATATACCTTTAGTGATGGGGCTGACTGAAACACCTAAATACAATGATAAAAAGGCATGACCCGATATTTTTGTTCATATACTGTATGTCGTAAATTTGGCTGGCAGCTGAAAGGATAATCAGAACCTTCTTACTATAGGCGCCTCCCTAGTATGTGTAACGTCTTATTGTGGGAAAAAAAAGTTACAACTCCGTATACATTAACATAAATTGGTGAAAGGTTGAAATGAGGTCAAATTCAATTTGTTTCAGTCAAATTTAGACACAAGGGGGACGTCTTTAAAGGCTATGAATGGCTGACTAGATTTACCCCATATAGTAACATCCATGGACGGCTAGTGGTTGGTGAGGTTGGATTAGTATAGGAGAAAGTTATGAGGAACCAAAGTTATTATCTGTCAATTGCCTTGACTGTTAGAAGTAGTGCTAATGTAACAGCAAATAATAATATAGTGTAGCCCTCTTGCTGCCATCACAGCAAATCAAGCAGGTGACAGCAGAAACACATGAGCTGATTAGTGTCATGTATTGGCCCCAAAGCAACATGAGTTATATTGACTATAAGGCATAAGAGAGGGAATATAAAACTATAAACAGCATACAAAAATTTATGAGACAATAAAAAGTCATAGCATGCACAGAAGTAAATCGTTTTTGGACTTTTTAAGGAACTAGTGTGCTCTTTTTTTGTAAAGTCACTCAAGGAGCGACAGCTAGCCTTATTATTTGGTAAAATATGAGGAAATGCAGCTCTAAGTTGATTTTATATGGGTATAAATTAAATTTTAATTATTGAAATAAAAACTACATAATTATTGCTAAAGAACAGCATTCCCATATTATAATACACACTTCTCAGAATCAATGATTATTACAGTATTTGCTCAGGTGTGTCACTGTAAATATCACTGGTTGCTTCACAGCATTCATTTGTGATCTCCCTTTCTTGTTTCTGTATACTTTTCTGTTTGGTCTAATAAAAAGTTTGAGGGAGAGACACTTTAAGAAACAATATCAAATCATTATATTCTTTCTCCCTTTCTTTTCCTTTTCTCTCCATCTCATTTTGTTTCCCTCCCATTTCCTCTCACTGGCCTCAGCTCTGTGTTGACATTATTGCCATCATTAATTGTAGCTCCGTCTGTGATTGTGCACGCACGCGCAAATGTGTATCGCTGTCCCTGCAGTCAGCTTGAATCACTGCAGGAAACCCAGTTACAGTCGCCAATTAGAGGCCACACACAATTGCGCGACACATACACACACATTATTAGTGAGCTTTGTAGCTAATGTCTGCCCAATATGTGACCATCAAAACAACATTTTTCATTCAACAGTCTATTCCTTGACATTTCATTTCTTTATCTCTAATGTTTGTCTGTCTTGCACTCTTTGTTTCTTGATTTTTCAGACTGTGAGGAGCCAATTACCTTCCAGGGGTCTCCTCCCTTCCTTCCTGTCTCCTGTTGGCTGTCTAGGAGCTGACCAATCAAAGGTCTCATGGGGTCAAATTGCTGACCTGAGGAAATGTCATCTTGCTAAGTGAAGATGGCACTGTACTACTAATACTGTACACACTACTGTAGGTATTTAGTGTACATTTTCTCATTTAGACCTGTTAGCCCAAGCATAGCCCTCATTTCCTGGATTTATAGGATAAATAAAGGCAGAATAAAGAAAAGTCACAAAACTAAAATGCTACTGATTATCTGAGGCTTTTACCCAAATAATGACAGTCCATGTAAAAGAAAAAGAGACACGTTTCATGCACTGCATATTATAGTCTTTTGAGGTGATATCATCTTGTCAGAACGGGGGTGGGGGGGTGGGGGGTGGGGGGCAGGTAGTCTAGTATCATCAAAGAACCTGTGATTAATGTGAGTTATTTCATATGGTACAACTTTTATCTGATCCCTGATGCTAATATTAAGCATATTACATAATGTTGTAAAGTGACACCTGAAAAGGTCACATTTTTTCATGATTTCATGACATCAGGTAACTGCTACCAATCCTTTTGTCACATGATACAAAGATCATGAGAAATGTGCCTCACATTTTTCATCTTCACCGTGGGGGCAAACAGCATGGTTTGTCCAACAATTAAAATGCCATTATTGTGTTGGGATGGCCATGTTAAACCCAAAACCCTGGGTATGGCATTCGTTAGGGAATTCTATTTTTACGTGCACTCTTTTATGCCATCATTAGGTATACTTGTTCAACGGATGTTTAACACAAATATCTAAGCAGCTGAGGACACGACAGCAACCCAACGCATTGGGGCATGCAGACATGGCCAGGACAACCTTCAGAAGTTCAAAAAGAACATCATGAATGGGAAAGAAATGTGATTTAATTGACTGAATGTGGTGTGGTTGTTGGTAACACATGATCCGGTCTACTAGGATTTTTCACACAGCCATTTTTAGAGTTTACAGAGAATAGTCCAAAAACGAGAAACTATCCAGTGAGTGGCAGATGTCTGTGAGAAAATGCCTTGCTCATGCCAGAGGTCAGATGAAAATGGTCAGACTGCTTTGAGTTGATAGGACAGAAACAGTAACTCAAACAACCACTCATTAAAGCAGACGGGCAACAAGCAGATGGGCTGCAGCAGCAGCAGAAGCCCACACCAGGCGCAACTCCTGTCAGCTAAGAACAAGAAACTGAGGCTACATCTTGCACAGGTTCACCAAAACTGAACACCATCAAACTGGAAAAATGTTGTCTTCTCTGATGAGTCTCAATTTTTCAATGCAGCCTTCAAATTGTGGGGTCAGCATTTGGCATAAACAACACGAAAGCAAGGATCTAGCCTGCCTTGTACCAACTGTTCAGGCTGGTGCAGGTGTAGTGGGTTGGGGATACTTTCTTGGTGCACTTTAGGTATTGTCACTGACCATGTCCATCCCTTTATGACCACAGTGTACCCATCTTCTGTAGGCTTACCTTGCTACAAAGCTCAAATCATCTTAAACTGATTTGAGTTGAGACATTACTATGAGTTCTCAAATGGCCTCCACATTCACAAGATCTCAGTTCAATAGAACATATTTGTTATGCAGTGGAACAGGAGATTTGCATCATGGATGTGCAGCCGGCAAATGTGGTGCAATGTTATCATGTCAATATGAGTTAAAATCTTTGAGGAATGTTTCCAGCACATCGTTGAATCTATAAAACCAAGAATTATGACAGTTCTGAAGGCAAAAAGAGCTCCAACCCAGTAGCAAAGTGGCATATGAATGGATGCCTGACAGTACTTTAAGATTTCTTAAACTCTTTACTGCTCATGTTTATTCTGGGAGTTCAGTTCTGATGCCATCATAAAACATGGTAGTGCCTATTTTAGTGCAGGGCACACTCATGAAGGACATTTTAAAACACGAGAATCTTACTTCTTGGTTCAATAACGTTCCAACGATGTAGACAAGAATGGTGAATATTAGACTTGCAATTGTTCCCTAAATTCTCCAAGTGACAGTTGCTCTGTCTCCTGGACTGTTTGCCAGTAAGTTTAGAAGAACTTCATGAGGTATTATTATTGTATTTAACTGGTGTGTTTAGCTTGCTGTCATCTCACCAGCACTGTGGGGTCACTTTGTCCCGAATGCCCAGCTGATTAACCCCTTTACATGCCCTTATGATGCAACACTTAATCATTTGAGGACAAAAAGTGCCTTATTTTTTAAATTTTTGGATATTCTTCATTTTACAAAATTGTAAACATAATATATTAGGTTTTCAGACTGTCAGATGTAAAGTGTGAAAAGTATTTTACCCATACCCTGACACTTTTACATCTAGAGCTAGCAGATTTATCAAACACGGTCTCTGCTTATGTATGATTATCAATAACGGAAATAATACATTTGTTGCTGCAATCCTTTCTTACCAGAACAACAGAAGAACACACCGGACTGTTATCCGCTGATGAAACAGTCACCTCTTGCTCACATGTGGAGTTTCATACATGTCTCTGATTTTGGTTCCTGTGTCTAAAAAGCAGAAAAGCACCAGAAGACCTTTTAGTTTTCTCCAGTTGACACCTCCTTTGTGTCCATGTACCTTTTTTATATGCTAGAAGGAGGCTTAACTAACCGAGTGAAAACTCGAATCAAAGAGCCCTGCTGCTTTAAAAAGATGGATTTCTACTGTAGCTACATTTGTATGTTAATGTACCTGGCGTGTAGTCACAAAAGCATCTTCCCCTGAGTGCCTGTGCCCTAAATCTCTTCTGTGTATCCGTGCACATTCATGTTATACCACAACAATGTATGACTAACCGAGTGAAAAGTTCCATTTGGGCTCCATCCAGAGCCTGTTCGCTGTAAAGACCAGGAGTGTCTCAGCGAACCGCAGAGAAATGTTCTCACCCAGCATCTCCAGTCAGAGACTACAGTCCTCTGCAGCACTGGGGCAGATCTGAATGGGTTAGAATGCAGGGATGTTCACATGGATACTGAGGCCTGAGGCCAAACTGAGTGGGAGGCATCAGAGTTCCTTCCTTCTAACTGCACAGAGAGGGCAACTTTGAAATATAAAGCATTCCTCCTTACGTCCTGCATACTCTTTCTATGTCTAGCTTTTTTTCCCCACAGTATCTCTTTCTGTCTCGCTTTCTTAATCTGTACATTTTTTTCTTGTATTTGCGTCAGTGCTCTTTTTCTTTAAATACTCCACACTCTAAACCACCAAAGATACCCCTTCCCTGCAACCTGAAGGAGACAGAGATGAGAGTTTAAAATAGAAGAAAATATTTCTCTGCAACCTCTGGTGATGCTCTTTCCACCGTTTCTCCTATTCCAATTCATGTATTCTGTAGGAAGGTCTGCACTCTCTGCATTTTTCATTGAACCTGGGGCCTCTCTCAGCACAGGCAGACACACTGGGAGGTAAAATGTGTGAAGTATTCTACAGAGATACATTATAGTGCTCTTTGCATAATCTTCATTAGTAGGGTTTCACAGCCTCTCTTCATTTCTAAAAATTCCAAGCTGTGTGCGTACCAAGCTAAATTTTTCATCTTACATTAACTTGCAACTTATAACTTAATCATTTTTGAATAATTTGGGTAAAATTCATTTAAACTGGACATTCAAATACAACTTTTTCTATTACGATTTGCCTTTTAATATTGCACTTCACTTTGATTTTATGTCCACAACTTACTATTGATTGCCAGAGATGCATGTTAATATGAATTAAGAAATGTAATCCCAACTAAAGTCCTAATTCTGACATCTCTGTCTAAATTCCCCTCTTTGAAATTCTTACTGTAAGTGTACATTTTTGTTTGTTATTTAAAACTTTTATTTCATGCACATCTGATGTTCTGGCATCCAATTTTCTATTAAATTTCGATAAGGTCTTTATTCAAGTCTTTAGTAAAGATAAGACCACTGTTATTTCCATGTTGACTGCAGTTATAGTTGCACAAGACTTGTATTACCCGAGGACCGCAAAAGATTTGTAATTACGCAATAAGGGTTAACATATTGAGCCACCCAGACATTACACCCACAAGAGCTTTTATGACAACCCATTTTAAGTTCATCAGCATTTATTTTGAGTTGGTCTCCTCATCGCAGCTATTGCAGCTTTCAATCTTTGGGGAAGATTTTATACAAGATTTTGGAGTGTGCCTGTGGGATTTTTTGTCCATTCGTTCAGAAAAACATTTGCGAGGTCACACACTGACTTGCAATATCAGTTCATAGTTCATCCCAAAGTTGTACAGTGGGGTTGAGGTCAGGGATCTGTGAGGGTCAATCAAATTCTTCCACACCAAACTCATCCAACCATACCTTTATCAATCCTGCTTTGTACACTGGGGCACTATCATGCAGGAACAAAAAAAAATGGCCTTCCCCAAGCTGTTCCCACAAAGTTTGAAGCACAGAATTTTTCAAAATGTCTTAAGGAGTTCCCTTCAGTGGAACTAAGGGACCCAGGCCAGTCACATAAAAAACAAACCCATAGCATTGCCTCTGCTCCACAAAAACTTTACAACTGGCACAAAGCAGTCAGGCAGGTATCGTTTTCCTTGCATTCACCAAATCCAGACCCGTACATCAGACTACAGAAGCATTATTCATTACATTTCCACTATTTCTTAGTCCAGTGGTGATGTGTTTTACATCATTCCATCTGACGCTTGGTATTGTAATTGCTGATAAGGCTTGCATGCAGCTGCTTGGCCATGAAAACCTACGCCATGAAACTACCGGCGTACAGTTTATGTGCTGATACTGATGCCAGAAGAGGCTTGAAAAGCTGCAGTTAATGATTCAGCAAAGAAACTTTTAAACACTTTGCCCCTAAGGACTCAGCAACCTTGATCTACAACTTTATGTGGCTGAGTTGCTGTGGTTTCTAAATGTTCTCATTTTGTAATAATACTTTAAACAGTCAATTGAGGAATATCTAGGAGGGAAGAAATTTCATGAAATGAGTTGTTGCAATGATGGCACCCTATTACAGTACTATATTAAAATTCAGTGAGTTCTTTAAAACCCACTCTTTCACAAATGTTTGTAAAGGCAGACCTAATGGCTAGCTGCTTGATTTTATCCACCTGTGGCAATGGGACTGAATGAAACACCTGAATTCAGTGATTGTGTGGTATGACCCGGTACTTTTGTCTATATGGTGTATTTCAGATGGTGTCTGTGTTTTTAATCCTGTACAATGTCTGTCATGTGTAAAGTAAAAATTATGCCACATGTCATCTACCCTCACTGCAAACACAGAGGCCGTGTGAAGATATACACACTGACATCTTAGCAATTTGTCTTTTCATTTTGGTTTATGCAAAGTTGCAAAGTCTGCACCTTTCTTGTGCATCTTTCCTGTATTTACTGATGAAACTTTGGACAGTGACATGAGTGCATGTTGCTATACAGCGCAGAGATCCTTTCACAGACAGAGTAAGATGAAATGCATCAGAAGATTGGCATCGGGATTGATAGGGGGATGGATGAGCAACAGCATTCAGTCAAGAAGATTTTGCTGCCTTTTAACAGGCTCAACAGTTATGTTATAAGCCTATAAATAGTACTGCTAGGTCTGTTACTGGCAGCTAGAAATGAAAATTTCAACTACATACAGTTGAAATTGACCATTGAAATTGGCTAGCGGGTCGTCAGGGTAATACTACGAAAGCGTCTCTCAGTATGGGCCCGAAGAAAGTACTGACAGCCGAGGAAGGCGATGATATTAAGAAGTCACTGGAGTTTATGACAGAGGAGATTTCTGCAGTCAAACTGCAGCAGAAAGCCGGTGGAGCAAGTTAAGGCTCTCCGCATCCAGAACGCTGAGAAGGATCGGCAGCTGGCGTACTTGGAGAACGGAGTGGCGGATTTGGAGCAGTACACCCAGATGAATGATGTGATCATCACTGGGCTTCGCATCAAACCCAGGTCATACGCTCGGGCGGTGGCCGCTGACAGCGAGGGAGAGCCTGGAGAGGAAGATGTCAGCTCCATGGAGCATCAAGTGGTTACCTTTTTATGGTCCAAAGGTGTTGAAGTGGACTATAACAACATTGAGGCTTGCCATCCTCTACCCCGAAAAAATGACAGCGACAAACCAGCCATCATTGTGCGATTTGTTAACAGAAAACACAAAACGGCACTGATAAAACGAGGAAAGAATCTGAAAGGATCCGATGTCTTCATGAATGAACATCTGACAAAACGAAATGCGGACATCGCCAGGAAAGCACGTTATTTGAAGAAACAGGGAAAAATTCAAAATACATGGACCACAAACTGTAAGGTATTCATTAAACTTAATGGAACACCGGAACAAGCCAAAGTATTGGTCATCAGAAACATTGAGGAGCTGGACAAATACTGAGGTTCATCTTATTCTGGGGGTATGAATACTCATGTGATGAGACACACAACACACCACATGGCACAGTTTGAAAGAATTTCATCTGCATCCGGTAACAATAACAATACAATTCAATGGAATTCCGTTTATGATAAGCTGAAACTGAGAACATTTCAATATACAGACCATAATGTCCTGGACTTGGAAAAGGATATAGACCCAGAAAATAATTTCTTCTACAACATTAGCAACGACTGCTGCTACTTTACTGATGAACAGTTTAGACACACCATCAACACGGAAAACAAATTATCAATAATCCATTTTAATAGCAGAAGTCTGTATGCTAATTTCAGTGATATAAAGGAATATTTAAATCAGTTGACAAAACCATTCGGAATTATTGCTATTTCTGAAACATGGTTCAATGCAGAGAAAGGACTGGACTTTGAACTGGAGGGATATGAAG
>VUQH01085966.1:0-20619 GCA_015106775.1 Etroplus canarensis | reverse complement strand
CACACACACTCATGTTCATTTTGTCCGATACCACACAGCGAAATTACCTGGCATCTCACATGGTAATGGTCAGGTTCTAATCAGGGTCACTCTGAACAAGAATCTATTGAAAATCCATACACCAGCTGGTTTTGCAGGGATTTTCTCATCACTAGCTCAGTTGTCAGCTGCCAGGCAGAAGACAATGACACATCAGGACAACATTCAGACAGAAAGTGCAATAAGACAGCAGAGGTAAATGTTGAAGTCTTATGAATACAGACAAATATTTGTATCTCAACTAAAGTATGGTTTAAAGCAGAAACACATAAACGAATATAATTTTGGCACGAATGGAAATTCGTTCTGTTGACTATATTGATGAGGACTGTCCATCAGTAAGCCTGCCAATATGTCTAACTTTGCTTTTATCAACTGTGCAAACATCTGCAGAGCTAGGCAGACAATTCTGATGGATTTTTTTTTATCTTTAATGGCACCAAGGGGACTGAGAGGCAACATACATATTCAGTATATTGACATTTTGTAGAGAAATCATGATTGTGTGTTTGTCTGTGTGTGATGATTCCCAGACCCAAGCAGCAGGCTAAGATGGCTGAGTACTGCCGATCAATATTTGGAGACGCATTACTGACAGAACCTCTGGAGAAATATCCTGTGAGTACATAAGATATTCACATCCACACCACATTTGCATGTGCTCGCATTCACATTCACACATGCATCCCTCTTTTTAACACACAAACACATATGATACAGCCAACACTGAGGCCTTCAGAAGATATTATAACATAGATGAATGCACTAGAGAAGTGCCCGAGAACACCACTGCTCACCATGTTGCCCATACAAAGAAACCAGCTTGAGATAATTTGGGCATTGTGGCATGGCACATTATCCTGTGGAAGCAACCATCTAAAGATGGGAACACTGGAGTCATAAAGGGATGGATGTGGTCAGCAATAATACTCAAGTAGGCTGTGTCATTTAAACAATGCTCAGTTGATATTAAGGTGAGCCCATGTGAGTTGTAACCTCAGTCTCACATTCTTAGCTGAAAGGAGTGGCACTCAGTGTAATCTACTACTGTAGCCCATCTGCTTCATCATTCATAATTTTCATGGCTCCATGTGTTGTGTATTCAGAGATGCTCTTCTGCATACCTTGGTTGCAGTGACTGGTTATTGCCTTCTTATCAACTCACAGCAGTGTGGCCATTCTTCTCTGACCCCAGGGATCAACAAGGCATTTTTCCCAGGGAACTGCCACTCACTAGATATTTTTCTTTTTCAGACCATTTGCTGTAAACCCTAGAGATGGTGGTGTGGGAAAATCCCAGTAGATCAGCAGTTTCTGTAATACTAAGACCAGCCCATCTGGCACCAACAACCATTTCACATTCAGAATCGCTTAAATCACCTTTCTTCCTCATTGTGATGCTTGGTTTAAACTTCAGCAGGTTGTCTTGACCATGTCTGTATGCCTAAATGTATTGAGTTGCTGCCATGTGTTTGGCTGATTAAAAATTTGTGTTAATGAGCAGTTGAACAGGTGTATGTTTTACAGTGGCTTGGTGAGTGTGTAGATATCCATTTGTTTAAATACACAACTTTTTTATGTTGTTTGTTTTTTATCTTCTCCTGGTTTTTCTCAAGACAGCAACATGTCAGTATGTTCTCTGGCACCTGGAAAAATGTGCTGTCACTGTTCTTTTTCAGTCACTTCAGACACACTGAGAAATGGCCTTCTAGGTTTAGATCACTGACTCTCTCTCTTACACACATACCTGTGGAAGCCAACTTTTAACAAATCATCACACAATCATTCTTATTCTTCTGTATCACCTCTATGTGTCACAGGAGAGACTCCAAACAATAGCTGTTTAAGATTAAATGGAAGTGTTTTCCACTTTAATCTGAACGTGGCTTTTCTTGGCAGCCCTTTATCTGCCTTTCCTCTGTTGCCATGACTACCAGTTAAAAGCTTGCATTGTCCCTTTGTGGCCAAACTTCTTTTTTCCTCCTAAGGCGTCTTTGTGTGTAATGACGCAGGCACTTACGTGAGGCAAATGTAGACACTTGTCACACAAACTTTCACACGCACCCTCAGGCACTTCTCAAGGTGCACATATGAAAAAGTGCCTCAGGAACAATTCTGCACATATATGTACTGAAACACACCATGTATTCCTCTAAAATTATTCTCCGGGGATGACGTTATCCCTGTTGGCATAACACTATAGAGCAGCTAAAGTTCCCAGCAGTCAGATGCAGCATTATCTCACACATGCAGGGAGCTCCTCCAGCACTGCTGCCTGCCAAAGTCACAGCCTGCTGAGAATTACAGCCTTCTGACTGGATTTGACATTGAAGTATTATCAAGGAGAAGCCCTTTGAATGGAGTGGCAGAGGGAAGGAGAAGGGGAGAGATATGAGGAGACAGACAACAAGGGAGAATTTAGAAAGATGGAAAGAGAAAGTGCCACTGAGGAACAAGCTTTCTACCAATGAGCATGTAATAATTGGGAAAGGTGAAAGCAATGACAGTCACTCCCATTTGGCATTTATTCAGCTGTGTATACAACATATCAAAAGGGATATCAGCTTGATAAGTCCATAGGGACCAGTGCAGATAGGGTAATATAGCTAGATGAAATCCAGTTCGGTGAGTATTAAAAGGATTAAAGTTTTGTTAGAAACATGAGCTCTTACTGTTGCTCCACTTCTCGAAACTTTCAGTCGTGTCAAACAATAGCAATTGGTCATGATGATGTTTTTTGTTTTCAATTAAGTTGAGAAGTGTCTGATCTTTTAAAGAAATCTACTAAAATCACTTAAATGTTTAATTTTTCCATTTGTTCTCTAGCTTTTATTGCAGCTTGTATTATGCTGATGAAGACTGTATTGCCAAATCATTTTCATTTTAACTGCAGAAAATGTATTTAATATTTTTAGTAATAAAACAATTTGTTTTGCGGTTTGTTTAATCTTGTTAGGGCTTAGTTTTAAGCTGCAGACAAACTATAATTGGCAAGGCAAGATATAGATGCACACAGAAAGCAGCATTGAGAATAATGTGGACGGATGGTATCACAGCAAGCACACTAAAAACTGAAGGTAACAAATCTTTACATAAAAAAGGCTTAAGGTTCTACTTGCTGGTCATGCAGCATTCTTCCTTGTTTTGTACCTCTACTCTTTGGGATATAAAGAGGCAGTACTTCCTAACTGGAAAAGTCTGCCCTTTCTTTTCTAAAATAGGCTTGACATACAGAGAACTTGTTTAGGTTGACAATACCTCAATACAAAGATAGTTAATAACAAGAAAAACCGCTGCACTGAAAGTTGACCCCAACCTCAGTATTAGTGACAAAACACTTCATATATTAAAAGCTGAAGAAAATGGTTATATTCATAGACTGCTTATAAAAAGTCTGTGTAGTCACCATGACTTAACCCACTGATTTTTGAACTCTGGATTTCAAATCATTTTGGCCAGTGCCACATTTATATATACACTCACTGGCCACTTTATTAGATGCACTTTGCTAGTACTGCATTGGTCCATCTTTTTCTTTCAGATCTGCCTTACTCCTTCATGGCATAGATTCAACAAGGTGCTGAAAATATTCCTGAGAGATTTTGGTCCACTTTGACATGATGTCTTGGTACTGGAAATGTTTTTGGATATGTTATACTATAATGAAGGTGATGATTAATTGACTCACCTTTGCTGTTTAGAAAGTTCACACAGCTGCTGCAAATTTGTTGGTTGCCACGCAACCACGATGTGACACTCCCGTTCCACCATACCCTAAAAATGCTTCATCAGATTGAGATCTGGTCACTGTGGAGGCCATTTGAGTACAGTGAACTCACTGTCATGTTCAAGAAATCAGCTTGAGATAATTTGAGCTTTGTGACATGGTGTGTTATCCTGCTGGAAGCAGCCATCAGAAGCTGACACTGTGGGGGGAAGACATGGTCAGCGACAGTACTCAGTGAGGCTGTGCCGTTTAAACTATACTCAGTTGGTGCTAAGGGGCCTAAAGTGTGATGAGAAAATATCCTTCACACCATTCCACCACTCCCAGCCCGAAGTGTTGATACATCTGCTGTAGTCCTTCTGCTTCAAGGTTTGATGTGATGCTTTTCTGCATAGCAGTTGTAACTCTTGTTGATGAGTTACTGGTGCCTTCCTATTAGCTCGAAGCAGCAGGGCCATTCTCCTCTGGCTTTTGGCATAAACAAGGCATTTTTGCCCAGAGAACTGCCGCTCACTGGATATTTTCTTTTGACATGGAGGAGTAGCAGCTTTACTCTGAGCCCCTCCAAGATAGCTGAGCTCCTTACTGTATTTCTAAGGGAGACCCCAGTCACCCTTCGGAGGAACCTTATTTTGGTCACTTATTTCCGCAATCTCATTCTTTTGGTTAGTACACAGACCTCATGACCATAGGTGAGGGTGGAACATAGATCAACCAGTACAGCGTCCACATCACTGCCAGGCCAGCACGTCTGTGAATCTTTCGCTCTCTCTTGCCCTTGCTCATGAACAAGACCAAGAGATATTTAAACTCTTACCATGAGGGGCAGTGACTCTTTGACTAAGTAACTCAGGGTGAATCTAATCCACCCCAGGGACCTGTCCACCGGAGAGCTTTTTAAGTACTTTGGTGACTTCAGCCCAGCTCATATGTGCACATTGCTTTGACTAAACAAATTTTAACTACTTTATATGGTGTGCAGCAGTGCATCTTTTTAATTTAAGTGTGATTGTTACACAATTTTCATTTGCAATATCAATATGAGTCAGAATTTAAGTTGTTAAATGTAGTTTATCAAACATTAAAATGGGTCCCTCTGAAAAGCAGTGTGGCAGAATCCTGGAACAAGGAAATACAAGTAAATAACAAGTATACTACTTAAGAAAATTCAGGGGCATTCCACCACTGGTCAGATACCAAGGCTTGAAAGAGATAAAGGGTGGCCAAATGGAATTTTTCACTTCCTTATCACAGCTGAGTAAAATTGTTTTAGGCATTTGGGAAAAAGGCTTGATTGAATCTATCCAGTAGTAGTTTAATTCATTAGGATTTGTGCTGTGCATTTGAGTACAATCAAGATTTCTTGCCCTATCCAAGTTTGCTTTTAAGTGTTCTCCCTATGAACTGTTAGTGAGGTGAATGCAAACAGGATGTCTAATCTTTGCCGTAACATTTCCCCAACAACAACAGCAGCAATGTGTAAATAGATGTGTGTGGAAAATAGGTCATTGAATGGAAAATCCCAGCATTCGTTGGTGTATGAATCACTGTTTTGTTGCTCTTGGGAGAATTCAAGTAAAAGTTAGAAATGTTTAAGTCAGGTTATGTTTATAGCCAATATGTTGTAAACACCGTAGAGTGAGTATGTGTGTATTTATTCAACACCGCTGCTGAATTTCTTGTTAATGAAATATTAATGTCTCTAAACACTGTGATCCAAAAGCAGTGTACCCAATGAATAAATCAGCGATGTGCCTACTTTCTGTCCAGCTCTCTTGAGAAGGTGCTTGTTTTTGTTTAACACTTAGTTCCCCCAGGAAGCTGATTTAGGTGTTCAGAGTGTTAACTTTTGAGTTATAACATCAGCAGAGTTCGTAACACTCAGTGTAGATAATCCTTTTTCCTAACCAGGTCTATTCAGCAGAACCTTCCATAGTAAATTTTGAAGATAATAATGGCCATAAATTTGCATCTTAAGTGGCACACACCAATAAACAACTTAAGTGTTTTCTTCTCAAAATTAGCTAATATGTCAAAACCAGTTTAACCATGACTGTACTGTAACAATCTTTACCCAAAAATTGCATTTCAGAACATGAAAACCCATTTTTTTATACACTACTCACAAAAAGTTAAGGATATTCAGCTTTCAGGTGAAATTTCAGGATGCACCTAAAATGCACCTTTATAGGTGAATTTAATGTGACCTTCTCTACACCTTTGAATGCACATGTCCAACTGTTCAGTGTTTCAGTACTTTTTGCATATCTTCCTGTTCTCTAACAAGGTGCTTAATCGAAAAAAATTCACAACTGGTGTTTGATTCATGAATCGACCAATAAATTTTCTATTTCAATTAGAATTGGTCTTTAAAGAGTCCTCTTCATCATACTGTTTAGATTTTGACATCATGAGACCAAGATGACACCTATTCAATTCAATTCGATTACAATTACATTTTATTTATATTGCTCCAGTTCACAACAGAAGTCATCTCAAGGCACTTTATACTGTAAGGTAAAGACCATACAGTATTAAAGAGAAACCCCAACAATCAGACGATCCCCTATGAGTAAGCACTTGGTGACTGTGGGAAGGAAGAACTCCCTTTTAACAGGAAGAGACTCCGGCAGAACCAGGCTCAGGGAGGGGCAGCCATCTGCTTCGACCAGTTGGGAGTGAGGGGAAAGAGAAGAGAGAAATGAGAGCAAAGAAAGACACATACACAGTTGTGTCTAAAATTTGATCAACAGTACCTTACCATTGCGAAGCTTCAAATAGGATGTTCTCAGAGGGAAGTGGCCACTGAGCTTAGAGTGTCATAGAGTGTCATCAGCAAGTTGCAACAGAGATACAGAGAGACTGGAAGAGTCACAGAAGTCAAGCTGTAATTGATGGTCAAGGACACATGACAAATTATTCAGAAACTGACATTTTTTGTTGTGGTATACCCACAACTGTTGTTGGCTTTTGTTTCTGTAAACTGTTTGAGATGAGGAAATCACCACTGCATACTTCTACTTAAATGTCCTACTTTCATGATATAATATCACTGTAATGTGAACTTTTTACATTAACTTTTTGTGATTAGCGTATACCTGTATGTTTCTATCATTCAAATATTTACAGTTTTAATCATGCAAATAATTTATATTCTCTCATCATCCAGTAGATCTAAAATTATTAAAGTTTTAAAGGAATCCTATAATTCTTCTATATCTGCCTCTTTCTGTATCCAAATGATAGTTTTTTTAATTTAATGACTGCTCCTCAACTGTCTCTTTCTTCACTCCCTCCAGTTAGAGTCTGGTGTGCCTCTGCCCAGCCCCATGGAGCTGATGGGTAAGATCTTGGTGAAAAACAAAAAGAAACACCACAAGACAGATGGGAGTACAAAGAAAAAACTCTCTGAGCAGGTTTCTAACACCTGCAGTGATTCTTCCAGTGTGTGCGAACCCTCCTCCCCTAGTGCAGGTACTGCGCCTTTGGCATCAAACCACAACACACACATATACACACAGATTCCACTAACAAAGCCATCAGGTTACACCAGGGCCACTGAGTTATGATATTTCAGATGTGTAAAAGCTAGAAAACCCACCTGCGTCCCTCCAGACTGTGAAGCAAGACCTCTGTGCCATCCAGAAACTGAATCACTGGAGCAAAACAGTGCTATTGTTTAACATTCATCATTTTCATGGCCCTCTCCATCAGCTGAAGGTATTATTGGCTGTTGCATACACTCCCTGTCAGGCATATACATGGCTTGTTAAACACTGACCAGTCGTACTGTGAGGGTGTGTGCATGAAACTTATTTAATTCATGGATTTTAAATATTTTCACAGTTGCTCCCTACCTTTAATTTTTCCTACTTATTAATAGCTAGACACACACAGTGTGAGTGCTCACGTGTGTATTTGTTTTTCAAAACAAAAACCTTCTGCAAGGTCAAAAGTCAAGGTAAAAAGCAAATTTCTACAAAGTAATGTCAGTTAATTCAAATCACATAAAATAAGTGATTGCATAAATATTCACACACTTTAAAGTAACTGATCTAATTCAACAGAGGTCCAGCCAATTGGTGCTAGTAGTCTCATAAATAGTGAAATTGAGATTACCTGAGTGTAATGAGTATGTCTCAAGTGATTGGAGTATAAAGTGTCTGGAAGGTCCAGTCACTGGTTAATCAGTATTCCTAGCTACAGTTACACTATGAAGGCAAAAGAACACTCCAAGCACTTCTGAATAACGCTTATTGAAAAGTCCAAAGATGGATACAAAAACATTTACAAGTCACTGAACATCTTCTGAGCATCAGTTCACTTAAATCCATCATTAAGAAACTGAAGGAATATGGCGCATGTGTAAATCTGCACAGAGCAGGCCGTCCTCACAAACTGAGTCACAGTGCAAGAAGAAAATTAGCAAGGCAAGCCACCAAAACACCTATGACTCCTATGAAGGAGTAAAAAGCTTCAGCAGTTGAGATGGGTGGCGACTCTGTATGTGCAGTACGTGTACACGTACTCTGTATCACCTGTTGCTCTGGTTCAAATCTCTATGGGAGAGAGGCTAAGGGAAAGCCAGTGTTGAAGAAAGCTGATATTAAATCTTGACTAGAGTTCATCCAAATATATGTGGGAGCTACAAGGTCAGTTGGAAGGTGTTTTGATCTGATGAGAGCAAAATGGAGCTTTTTAACCACACCAGCTGTGTTTGGCAGACATCAAGCTCATCACCACAGTCACACGCACCATCCTCATCGTGACACATGGTGGGAGCAGCAACCATTATCCAAAGCCAAATTATATTGACCAGAACTCCATTTATGAAAGTTATAAAAGGGAAAACATCCAAGGTCGTGAATACTTTTTAAATGCACTATATATTATATATGTATTTTACTGGCATGTTTTGGATGTTCAAGAATTACTGGAAGAACAGCAAAAACAATTTAAAGCTGTCCCAGTTGTCCACCTTTATCTTATGCTGAAACATTTCTCCCCTTCGGTCTCTTGCTCTTTTTGACCTATGTGGTAAAAATTGACTAAATAAAGTATGAGTGATGAGTATGGGAATGTTGTGAATCATGTGCTATGACACTCGCATTCACTTATTTGAATAGGGAGATTTCAGACTGCCATGTTAGATAGTGCTCTCCATAATCCTCTTAAAAACACCAAAAAAGGCAATACATTTTGGAAGAGTGGTGTTTCTTTCCTCCAGTTGTATATGAGAGACTGGGAGAATCATTAACAAAGGCACATTTGAACTCTGGTGGCACTTGGTGGCCCAACATCTTTCTTAAAAAACTACATATTGTTTTGTTCATTAATTTCCCCCTGGGATTGATAAAGTTTTCTGATTCTGATTCTGATCTGTCATCTGTATGTATATTCTAGTAGACCTAGAATTCCATCCCCTTTAAGTGTGCCCTGACTTCTGAGCTTCAAGCTCCATTTGAAGGCTAAAACACACTGCCCCCTGGTGTAAGAAAATAAGCAGTACAAGTTAACGGTTAGGAGTCCTGTATAATTGATAAGCACATTATAAGATCACTAACAAGATTGGTGTCTCATCTGGACCTCTGTTTAAAGATATTTTACTGTGTAGCCTAAACTTTAAATTTAAATTTGAAAGATAAAAATGGCTGAGTGAAGATAATCTTGAATGAGTTTTTCTTTTCCTCACAGGCTCCACCAAAGAGGAAATGGCAGATTCCTCACAGCCCTCTGACGGTGCTGAGCTTAGCCTGAGACCACAGGGCAGAAAGTCTATTGGTGAGTCCACGACCTCAGATGGAGACTTAAATCTTTAGTAGAGCCCTCATTAGGCTGCCACAGAAACTATAGGTCAGACAATTACACTGTTAAAATCAATTTCCTCTGTCAGTGTGACCTCCAATTCAGCAGGAAATCTTAAGCAGGTCTCTCATTATGTGGGTGCAGAGGCTGGGTCAGCTCAACCAAAACAATATTAAAATTCATTTCCTCAGTCTATGAGCTCTGTGAATTAGAATCTGTCAGCGTAAGCATTATTTGTGTTGCTGCTTTAAATGTAATGGAGGCACCCGGTCCTACTCTGTAGATAAAGACCATTTAAAGCCGATCAGCTTCCTTTGAACCTATGTGACATTTGCATTGATTTGGCAGAAAGAACAATTGAACACCAAATTAATGTAAATTAATGTTGGTTCTTTCAGATTTATTTATTGTTTTTATCTGTGATTCAATCTGTGATATGCGTCTTAGGTGAGGTGGAGGCTGAAAGTGAAGATGAAGATGATGATGATGATGACTGTAAAAAGGGATCAATGGATGAGGTATGTATTGTGCAGGTGACACTTAGCCATCAGTTCAAATGCTGGCTACAATAGCGATGGAGTGTTTAGTCCAATATTTACCATGTGTTGAAGTTTTCCTCTAGTGTTTGATCATGTCTGCTGATGTGTCTTAAAAACTTTGGGCCTATAAAGGTTATAAATCCTTCTTGCTTTTGTTAAGGGTTATACTAGACCTTTTGGTTAACCTTTCTGCTGAGTTGCATTTAGATATTTTTTGTATTTGTGCTTCCATATGTAGGGCACAGCAGGCAGTGAGGCATTTGCTACAGAGGAAATGTCCAACCTGGTCATCTACATCCAGCCTGTCAAATTTAACAGCTTTGAAGCTTCTAAAAGTAAGTAGCAACAATGAATATTTATGTACTTACAGCAACAAATAGATTTCCTACTAGAGAAGCATATTTATACAGAACAAGAGCAAAATTTGCCATTCTATTTGATCCATTTAATAACCATATATGATTGTCTACCCACAGAGATCGGTCGCAGCTACCAGATGTCATCGTTTGTTGAGACCAAAGCTTTAGAGCAGCTGACCAAATCTCCTGTTGAGTTTGTGGAGTATCCTTCTGATTTTATCCAAACCGATATTTTTCTGTTCTTACTATGACAAGAGTGAGCACCTCACTATCTGAAGCAGTGGTTCTCAGCTGGGTTAGGGATGGTTTGTTCCCTCAAGTGGACTCCTCAAGTGCCACCTGGTCCTGGTCACAAGTGCAGGAATAGTGGAGAGGAAGATTTACAGATGTTGTGGTGAAGGGGGAGTCATGAGCTGTGGGTATTGATCGAAAAAAATAAGACCACAGATACAAGAGGAAGAAATGAACTTCATCTTTAGAGATATGGTGAGAAGCTACATTATTTGGGAGGAGCTCAGAGTAGAGCCACTGCTCTTCTAAAAGAGCCAGTTGAGGTGTTTTGGACATCTGACCAGGATGCCTCCTGGGTGCCTCCGAGGTGAGGTGTTTGGAGCATGTCCTATCAGGAGGAGGCCCCTGGGCAGACCCGGGATATGCCAGGAAGAGTAGTATGCCTTTCAGCTGGCTTGAGAACACTTCGCATCACCATGCAAGAACTAGAGTGGGTGGCAGCTCTGGGCAGTTGTACAAATCCATTGCTTACCCCTGGCCCTGGATAAGCAATTGAGAATAAATGATTAGATTAATGGAAGGATAGTTTCTGCTATTTCAGCCTCATTTTACTCCATATGTAATGATTTGCAATAGACCAACACTGATTATGTTCTTTTAAGTTGTCTGATTCTCATCACCTCATTTTATTGGCTCATATTATTTGTCAGATGTGACAATAAGGCAATATACAGATAACTATCAGTGAGTTATTTTTCAAGTAGTAATACAAGTAGATGCTTTACTTGCATCAATTGTAAAATATTTTTTAATGTAGGTCATGCAGCCTTGTCTTTAACAAACCCTGTTCAGATACAACAAGCTGCAGCTAAGCAGAATCTACCCTAAAGGCACTCGAGTAGATTCATCCAACTACAACCCTCAGCTATTCTGGAACGCAGGCTGTCAGCTGGTGGCTCTCAACTTCCAGACTATTGGTGAGAAGCAAAAACTCATTCCTTCACACTGTTGAATAAATTACTATTTTGTGTGTTGTTCTACATATAATTCTGTTCTCACCCCACAGATTTATCAATGCAGCTCAACCTGGGCATGTATGAGTACAATGGGAAATGTGGCTACAGACTGAAACCAGAGTTTATGAGAAGACCAGATAAACACTTTGACCCATTTACTGAGAGTACAGTGGATGGGATAGTAGCCAACACACTGTCTGTGAAGGTGTGTTTGTGTTTAGTGTGTGTGTGTGTGTGTGTGTGTGTGTGTGTGTGTGTGAGTGTTCAGCTCTTTTTGTTTGTGTGAGACTAATTACATTTTTCCTTCCAGATCATTTCAGGTCAGTTCCTGTCAGATAAGAAAGTGGGCACATACGTGGAGATCGACATGTTTGGGTTACCAGTGGACACAAAAAGGAAAGCGTTCAAGACCAAGACCTCTCAGGGCAATGCCATCAACCCCGTGTGGGAAGAGGAGGCCATTGTTTTCAAGAAGGTGAAACTATAGCTTTTTACACATGTAGTGGTAACATTTTCATCCCAGAAATGGACTGTGCACACTCACTGTCCATGCATAACAGTATGACAGGTGACAGGTGAAGTGAATAACATTCAATATCTCTTCATCATGGGCCGCCAAGACTCTCTGATTCACATGGGGCAGCAGAACGGGGACCAACACAATATTAGGCAGGTGGTCATAATGTTATCCCTGATCGGTAAAAATGGAGATTGACTCAATAAAAGAATTAAAGGTATCATTTCAAATTGATCTTGATCCCTTATGGTAATTGAGGTGCTAATACAAATCCATATGCAGCTTTATTTACACTTGGACTTAAGCATGTCTACATGTGCATAAAAATAGCTACTAAAAACAGATGTCTTTGGTGAATATTTCCACAGTGAAAAACATGTAATGATCTGCACATTTTTTAACTACATTATTATTTTTAGGTTGTCTTGCCCACGCTTGCGTCATTGAGGATAGCAGTGTTTGAAGAAGGAGGGAAATTTATTGGACACCGCATCATCCCTGTCTCAGCTATACGTCCAGGTGAGAAAGCTTTTTATTTATTAAATACAATTTAATAAGTACAAAGCTTACTTATTACTCACTTATTAAATACAATTTCAAACATAGGTTGATAACTGATCCTTTCAAAGAGATAAAATAGAGCAAAATTTCAACACAAATAATTTTCCACATCTTTAAAATACAGTTTTATGAATCATGAAATTTTGCATAAATTAGGGTTGTTTCCTGAATAGTGTACTTTGCTGTAATGTAGGTTAAGCTTCCAAATTGTTGTTTCTAAAAGAGCTTAAATCTGACTCAAAACATGCAGGCTACCACTACATCAGTCTAAGGAATGAGAAGAACATGTCCCTGACATTACCTGCTCTGTTTGTGTACGTTGAAGTAAAGGACTATGTCCCAGACACATTTGCAGGTAAGTCAGGTGAACATAGAAAAATGTTTCATGAGGATGGTGTTCCATGAACATGGTTACAAAAATGTCACTGATTTCTCCCCATTCCTCAGACGTCATTGAAGCCTTGTCCAACCCTATCCGCTATGTCAACCTGATGGAGCAAAGAGCCAATCAGCTAGCTGCTCTTACTTTGGAGGAGGGAGGAGAAGAAGAGGGTGACAAAGAGGTGTGTGTTCATACTTCTGTCTGCATCACAGGTCATCCAGGATGTGTGCCTGCTCTGTACTGTTTGCGTTTATGTGTAGAAAGCTTTGTGGCCTCCTTCCCTAATCAGTCACTCATGAGATGAGCAGTCCCTCAGCCAGCTGACTATGCTCCTCATTATAAGGAAGAATCTGGTTAGGAAATCAAAACATATAATAGGGAGAGTGAAAAGATGTAGAGAGCAGATATAGTTTATAACAGGGGTGTCAAACTTGCGGCCCGCAAGCTGCTTCCGGCCCCGCCCCTACTTCCGGTCGCCGATTCGATGTCAAAAATATCATGTAATTCGGCCCTTTAAAGCGCCACATTACAATTATTTAATTCAATGAGTCCACATTTCATTACATAATAGCAATGTGACTCTTTAAAGGGCCGAATTACATGATATTTTTGACATTGAATCGGCGACCAGAAGTAGGGGCGGGGCCGGAAGCGGCCCGCGAGCCGCGAGTTTGACACCCCTGGTTTATAAAAAGGATGGCAATAAGAGGTTTTTAATAGCACCGCAAGTGCTTTAGAACCCACAGCCATCTACCAGCTCTAGTGCAGTGAAATAATGGATGATTAAACGCAGCTTCTTTCCACCATAAGTCCACACAGATACTATCAGATTTTGATTGGACATTTTTATTTCTCATTCACCCATGATAAACTTCAACCACAGCTGAAGTTTCATGCCTGCAGATCAAGGCTAATCTGGTGTCTGTCTACAGACTCCAAAAGTTGCTTTCTTCTGAAAGAAGATCTGTGATTGTGACTCAAAAAAGCTTCACGTCAAATATCAAAAATCAACACTGGCTGCTGCTCCCTTGTATTCACCCTAAGGGGTCGCCACAGCAGATTAATCCGCACCTGTAATTTGACATAGGTTTATCCCGGATGCCCTTCCTGACTCAACCCTCCATGGTGAGAGTGGCTTGTGTCCCCACCTGGAACCTGGAATGTAGCAGACATGTTTTAACATTTGTTCAAATGCTTGCAAAGTTGCATTTGCACAAACTACAAGACTTCTGGAATAATGTCCTTTGGAGACCAAAGTGGAGTTGTTTGGTCATAAACCACAGAGCTACATTTGGGGAAAACCAAACACTGGATGTCAGCACAAACACCTCTTACCAGCTGTCAAGCATGGTGTTGGAGGGCTGGTCATTTAGTTTTGCTTTAAAGCTGCAGGACCTGGGCACTTGCAGTTACTGAGTGAACCATGAACTCCTTTGTATACCAAAGTATTCTAGACTCAAATGTGAAGCCAGCTGTTCAAAAGCTAAACTTTGGCTAAAACTGAGTTATGCTACAAGACAATGATCCAGAGCACAGCAGCAAATCTGCAACAGTATGAATCAAAGTGTTGCAATGGGTCAGTCAAAGGCTAGACCTCAATCCAGGTGTAATCCTGTGGGGGGACATTAAAGAGCTCTGCAGATACGAATGCAGAGCTCTTTAATGTTTAATGCTGCTTTAGAAATCCTCTATTGTGTTCCAAGTGACATCCAAGGAAAGATTGCATCACAAACATCCCACACTAATGGACCATCAGCATCACAGTAACAGCAGGAGAAAGCTTTAAATTCTAAGTAGGGTACTGAGGAAGTATAGCAGCAGTCTTGGCAGATGGGTTTTGCTGGAATGGACTTGATGGCGGAGAGTAGGTTTAATGTGCATGCCAGTGTAACAGGTAACAAAGGCATGATTTCTGAGGAGAGATGTGCCGATTTCTAAAACTTAAGTCAGTATAAATTTACGATGACAGGCAAGGCAAGGGGTTATTAGGAGAGGTGACTGGAGAGAAGGGTGGTTCCTGAGGGGCTTCTTTTATCTGCTCTGGCAGCTGATATGATTACCCAGGAGGATGGCCAACAGAGAGCTGTATCATGCTGTGACCATGGAAACAGTGACCAAAAGAGGTAGAGCGTGGAGCGGTGGAGCACAGTGTGGGGAGATAAGTGTAGAGAGAGCACAGGGGGAAAAAGAAAAACATTTGGCTAGCATGACAAAAACAGAGATTATTTAAAATTGCATTAACCTTTCAGAGATAAGAGTGTATAAGCCGACATTCAGGCAAGCCAACGGGAAATTAAGATCTGCTGCGCCTCAGCACAGGAAACCATGCTGAGAGTGGGTTACCAAAGCTATGTCTACAAACTAACCTGCACGACACAGGTACAAGTGAGTTCTGAAATCAGGGGCAAAGGAAGGAGATAGTCCTATTGTTAAATTAAACGTGTGAAAATTTTCCATTTTATTTCACGTTATATGTAGAAGGTTTCAAGTATAACAACAATTTTGATCGCAAAATGGTAAGAGAATATGTCTAGTTTAAATAATAGTACCCATTTGCAAGCTGTTCTACAGTAATTTCACTTAGCAGCATGTTTTCAGTTGTGTTGGCCACCACTGAGATTGATAATAATGTTGAATCTTTAATGCAATGGGCAGGTGGAGGCAGGAAGCGATGCCCCCTCGGAATCTAAGGTGGATCAGAGGGTAACATTGCCTGCAGAGAACGGACTGAGCCACACGCCCATAATTGCACCAAAACCTCCGTCAGTGGTTGGCCACCAGCCGCAGTCTGCAGGTGCATTTTATCTGCCTTCAGATCTAATCACAACATATGCAATAGCTACAAATTTCACACACATTGTAGATAAACTTTAAGTTGTTTATTAATTGTGACTGTATTAAATGAAGTTGTTCATAGATGAGTGTTACTTTTTTCATTCCTAAAACAACTTGTTTCTGCGTGTATAATAATACATTAGATATATAAATAGCTGATGGTATCCAGGTCACTTAATTGGCTACCAATTAGTTTTTCATTCAAATTCAACAACATTTCAACACTTTTACTGGAAACTCACCCTTTTTACTTGGTGAACAGGCTCACTGAAACCTTCAGTCAAGAGTGAAGACATAATCCAGAGTGTTCTCACTGGTAAGGTTCTGATGACTGGATCTGTAGTGATTTTACTGATCTTTGGTCCCAACTTTATTTACTATATGACATACACACATATATAATTTATACATATTATATACTATGCTACATTTTAATTTGGATTTGACCTTTTGACTTCAAGGCTAATAGATTTTTGTGACTGATACATATGGTAATGATTTTCAGAATCAGAATCAGAATACTTTATTAATCCCCAGGGGGGAAATTACTTGTGTTACAGGCACTCCATTCAGTATACATAAATAGAACCTGTGTCAAGAATACTCAGATAATTTCACACATTTATTGGTTATGGTATTTTGCAATATTGAGGTCTTTTTTAACTTCAGGAAATAGTAGAGTAAATGTAAGAACGCTTGATCTTTCTCTTGTTGTTAGAACTGGAGGCTCAGACAGTTGAAGAGCTGAAGCAACAGAAGGGCTTTGTTCGGGAGCAAAGAAAGCAGTACAAGGAGATGAAGGAGCTTGTTCGGAAACATCACCGCAAGACCAGCGAGCTGATCAAGGAGCACACAGCTCGTGTATCTGAGCTACAGAGCCAGCATCAGCGTCAGCGCTCTGCCCTACAAAAGAGCCATAAACGAGATGGTAAGAAAAGGTATGTAGCCTTCATCTTTTACTGTTCAAACTTCACTTTCTCTGTCTTCCCTTCCTGTTCTTTATGTCTTCTAAAGAAATCTATAATAACACATCCATACAGCCAAGAAGAATGAAGTTATTTGCAATTTTTCCTTGCAGATAGTTAGTCCAGTTTAGACACAGTGCCATGTTAAGATATTTCCAACAAAAATACTGTTACTGGTAAGCATTTTTACGACATAATTATATATCGTTGATAATAGGACTTGTGTCCCAACTTGTGTCCTTCAAGCCCTTACAAGATCAAAGCACACCACTCTCTCTATAGATCAGAATGTTTCATTCTGAGTAAGTGCCATGGCTTTTATTTCTTCTTAACTCCAATGAAACCATTTTTCATCTTAAGCATTTCGTCACTTTTAACAAATGTGTTTGTAATTTACAGTTTTGACAACCAAACTCTTGTGGACTATTTTAAAATCCTTTTAAAAGCAGAAATTCAGTAAAAGCAGGAATCCCATGAAAACAAAATTAAAACACCACATCACAAATAAATCTGGGCTACATCCTGGTGATAAATTGTCATTTTTAAAGGCACAATAGCTGTATAGTACAGTATATACTGGATAAAGTATTGATCAGAAGCAAACACGACAGGCATTATTTGCCCTCTTCAGAAGGAAAAAGAGTAATGTTATACAGGACTAGGTCCAAGCCTTGGGGGCACATTCAGATCAAAGGCAAGTGTTCATTCCACAGATTACAGTCCACACCTCCTGTTCATTCTGTCCTTATATTATAAAATACTTTAAACATCAGTGTTCTTACCACTGCATGAAAAGAATATTAGATTATTTTAATGGCCAGCAGACATGCAACCATAAAGATATGCATGTCAATATTTTGAAGTGGACCTATTATGCCTTTCTTTAGTTTTTGTCATGTTTACTGTTACAATGGTGTATGCTTGTATTAAAGATGGCCAAAGTTTCAAATAATGAAGTCAGTGTACATGCAAGTAATTTCTGTCAGTCAAAAGCTCAGGCTTCAGACTGCTCTAAACACACAGTTTCAGACAGTTCTTTTTCTACACCTGTCTTTTAATGATTTCTGTGAAAGCATCTCTTGCTTTGTTTGTTTGTTTGTATTTTTGTGTCCAGTCGGTCTGAACACTCTCTGTCTGCACTGGACCAAGAATTGTGTGAGCTGGACCAGGAGTGCAGCCGAAGACTGACAGAACTGAAGGAACAGCAACAACAGCAGCTCCTCACTCTACGCCAGGAGCAATACTACAGTGAAAAATACCAGAAACGAGAGCACATCAAGCAGGTACTCATTCACAAATTCAACAGTTATGCTCATGTGCAGATGTAAGGGGGTCTGTGCTGGCTAGTACTCAACAGGATTCTCATCCATATCTATTTTATACTGTCAGTTTTAACTTCACTTTAAAAGAAAAATGCAGCTTTTCTTGTCAACACCAGTTTCCTAACTTATAACTAACTGCATTTGCATAATCAAAGCCTAAAAGAGGCATGCACCTGCTGCAGTGAGAAAGGCTGTGATGTGCCAAGTGCACACAGTTCACTTGGCACAGTTTCACAACCTGCACATATGAATTAAATAAATTCTGGAAATAAAGCCAGTGACTACACTTACACAAGTATTTAACTTCATAACGCCCTTTATGAATCCTTATCATTATTCAGGGCAAGCTCATCACAGCAAAACTTAAATAAATTGAGAAATTATATTCACATAGCTACTGTTAATTTTCAAGTGGTTATCCCAGAAGGGATGTCACTGAATGTTGCAGTCATTTTTGCAAGCTGTAAATCAATTGGTTTGATTGCTCTAATCGTTTAATACTCTGGTGACACCGTGTAACACTCTGTGATGGAATCACTGGCACTGCCAGAGGAATATGTGAATGGAAAAATTACGAGGGGGAACAAGTGTTCAGGGACCACAAAGTTTTCCTGGCTCATAGATTCTGTTTCATAAATATTCCTTTCCCGCTCAGTTGTTGTCATAAGGAACCATTGATCAGCATTCAAAGGGTGCTTTGCACTGACCAAATATAGATGAATATGGGTAGCCAGAGGGGTAGATATGAGAGTGACACACGTGCATGGAGTTCCATGTGGACTGTGAATTATAAAAGGAACACTGATTGCAGATGTGCATTTACAGGGTTTTAATAATCTTTTAGTGCATGCTGTTGTAAGCGT
Organism: Etroplus canarensis; assembly: GCA_015106775.1. Lineage (NCBI taxonomy): Eukaryota > Metazoa > Chordata > Actinopteri > Cichliformes > Cichlidae > Etroplus > Etroplus canarensis. Next base: position 1,458 of record VUQH01085966.1, on the reverse strand, counting down.
TTATGCATGTTTATACTTGTAAGAGTGATCCCCCACACCAGTTTTGTGTATGAGGTTCCTGATCTGTGCCCTTTTTATTATTTACTAGGACTGCCTTTGAAATGCCATTTGCATGCACACGTGAGGCTTCAGTTCAGTTTGTACCTTTGATCAACATTAAATTTAAGTATAAATGCGTTGCAGAAAAATGATGCTATAAAGTTTATTATACACTGCATGCACAATTATTAGGCAGGTGAGTATTTTGACCATATGGTCATTTTAATGTATATATTCCAACTCCAAGCTGTATAAATTTGAATGCCCATTGGATTGAAGCACACGAGGTGACGTGCATTTGTGTAATGATGGAGGGTGTGGCCTTAGTAGATCAACACCCTATATCAGGTGTGTATAATTATTAGGCAGCTTCTTTTCCTCAGGCAACATGGGCCAGAAAAGAGCTCTAACGGACTCTGAAATGTCAAAAACTATAAAATATCTTTCAGAGGGATGCAGCACTCTTGAAATTGCCAAGATATTAGTACATGACCACAGAACCATCAAACGTTTTGTTGCAAATACCCAAAAGGGTCGCAAGAAACGTGTTGAAAAAAAAAGGTGCAAATGAACTGCCAAAGATTTGAGAAGAATCAAACGTGAAGCTCCCAGGAACCTATTATCCTCTAGTGATGTCATATTCCAGAACTGCAACCTACCTGGTGTGTCCAGAAGTACAAGGTGTTGAGTGCTCAGAGGCATGGCCAAGGCAAGAAAGGCTGAAACCAAACCACCACTAAAGAAGACACAGGAGCTGAAATGCCAAGACTGGGCAAGAAATATTTGAAGACAGATTTTCAAAGGTTTTTTTGGACTGATGAGATGAGAGTGACTCTTGATGTACCAGATGGATGGGCCTGTGGCTGGATCAGCAATGGGCATAGAGCTCCACTCCGACTCAAACGCCAGCAAGGTGGAGGTGGGGTACTGGTATGGGCTGGAATTATTAAAGATGAGCTTGTTGGACCTTTTCAGGTTGAAGATGGACTCAAATTCCCCCCTGGGATTAATAAAGTATTTGTATTCTGATTCTGTTTCTGAAACTCAACCCCCAAACCTTTTGCTAGTTTCTAGTACAGGAAAAAGTCTGCATCTTTCAAGAAGACCATGATTTTTATGCAGGAACATGCTCTGTCTCATGTATCAAAGTACTCTACTGCATGGCCAGTAAAGGCCTTAAAGATGAAAGAATAATGACATGGCCCCTTTCTCACCTTACCTAAACCCTATTGAGAACTTGCGTGCCCGTCTTAAACATGAGATGTACAGTGAAAACAATACACCTCTCTGAACAGTGTCTGGGAGGCTGTGGTTGCTGCTGCACAAAAAGTTGATGGTCAAGAGATCAAGAAACTGACAGACTCCATGGATGGAAGACTTTTGAGTGTTATTGAAAAGAAGGGTGGCTATATTGGTCAC
>VUQH01085965.1:0-24718 GCA_015106775.1 Etroplus canarensis | reverse complement strand
TCTCTCAGAGTGCAGACCTGCCTGTTGTTCCTAAAGTGTTTAAAAGTAGGATGGGAGGCAGAGCCTTCAGCTATCAGGCCCCTCTCCTGTGGAACCAGCTCCCAGTTTGTCTTCAGGACACAGACACCCTTCTTTTTGATAAAGTTTGTTTTTATGGCTGCATCAGGTGACCTGGAACCTTCTCTCAGTTATGCTGTTATCGGCTCAGGCTGCCTGGGGACTTCCCATGATGCACTGAGCATTTCTTCTCCACTCACCTCGTTTCACCCCGTCCATTTTTATGCCACTATTGCCTGTCATTAAATTTTGTCTCCCATTGTTATATTTCCAAAAAGTGAGGATATAATGGAATCAACCGCCAGTGCCGCAAATCCTTCGTGTCATCATGATAGTGCAAAAACTATTGGACACTGGTCTTTGAATTTTGGCACAGTGATAGACCGTCCATGATCAGTGGAACTGATTAGATTTTCAGCCATTTTATAAAATATGGATTGTCCGCTCGGTGGCATTTTCTGTGAAATTTGTACATTTTTATCCATACCTTTGTAACTATTGGTCTGATCTGCACAAAACAAAAACCAAATTGACTGTGGGATCATATACTTTAATGGTGACGCCATGTCGTATGGCATGGCTGAAATCAATTAAAAAAAATATTTCAGGGATATTATGGAATCGCTGCTATATATGTTGGTTCTTAACAATCTAATTTGAATTAAGGAAAAAAGAGAGAAAAAAATTGGGGGTTTTCAGGGATATACCTTTGGTGGTTGTTGGTGTAGTTTGTGGTTTGTTTGTTTTTTTTTACAATTTTATTTTTTAATTTCAACAGCAAAACTTTGAGCATACAATACTTTGTTGTTCATTATTTACAGTACCCCACAAGACAACAAAAGAAAAGAAAGACCAAGAAGAACAAACAACAATGACGTTCTAAAAAAAATTAATATATACAGTTAAAATGACCCAAAAAACACAGAAATACAAAAATAAGATGTATAAAGGACATTCAGTGCACAGTCAACTATGATAGTAATGTAGAGATTTGGTATCAGGTCATGATAAGGTGATCATTTTAAATGTTTCCACGTACGTTAGAAAGTGCTGCCTTGCCTTAAGGAATGCAGTTGTTGAACCCGCCAGTGTGCGTCTCATCTTTTCCAAAGGCGATGCAGTTTGTGTTTTATCCTTGTCTCTCCACCCTTTCTTTAAACTCTTTAAAAACATTGCAAAACATTTCTGATTTGTTCTGTGATGTTATTGGCCTCGAAATAAAGATTTCTTTTTGCAAGAAATGTTTTTTCACTTTGCAAAAGTCTGTGCTTATAAAACTGACTTTAGGCATCTTTTTCCTTCTGTGTGATTAAATTCTTATTTCTGGTTTTCTTCTCAGGTCCTGGTGAACAGTGACGGTGCCTCAGGTGAAAACTCCTCTCTCTTGATGTGAATTTTCTGAAGTTTGGGTGATGCTCCATATTCTTCTTACTTTCCAGTCCCAGAGCAACAGTGTTAGTGCGAGCTTTATGTTGTGTCTGTAGCTCTAAGCTCTGCGCACACTGGAAGACGTAAATCTGTAAAAACATCTTGTAATATATAGATTCATTTATAAAAATTCTCAGTAATTTGATTTGATCTCGTTCCACCTTTTTATGCAGAAAAATTCAGAGTCAAACCTCATTTTAGCGTTTGGTGAAACGCTCTGGGCTCTGCTGTGGTTCATTGGGTTCATGTGTGCAGATCCTTCGTTTAAACTGGACAAACTTGCTTCTCTTTATTCTCAGACTCAGCGACAGCTTCAAAGAAGTCACCAGATGAACCTGGAAATGGAGCTTCTGCTCCCAACAAAGATGGTAAAAACTGCGTGAAAAAAAAGAACTTAAGAGTACTGTGCAAAACTTTTGAGCCAGCCCTCAGTTCCATAGATTTTGTCTCCAAGGAACCAGACTTTCTTACCTTTTTTGAAATGGTCCTGAGCAATACTTCTCTAAGCCTTCTGAAGCTCTTCTTTGGACATTGGCTGCTTTTTCAAATGGAGCAGGGCAGATGGGCCTCACATCTGGGACAAACTATCTTTGGAGCCAGTGTTCCTTGGGGGTTTGGGGTTCCTGGTCCTGGGCCCTGCCTGAGGGCTTGGGGTGTGGGTGGCTGGCTTTGGCTTTGGCTCTCCAGGGCCCCCTGTGTTCCTCCCTTAGTGTAGGGCACGTGGCTGTCCTGGGTATGTGCGAATCTGGTTCCCTGATGTTCTGTGGGGGGTCTGTGGGTTGCTCAGGTGGTCCGGGTCACCTCCTGCTGGCTGCTTGGGTCTGGTTGGTATGGTTGCAGCCTCCCATCCTTGTGTTATTATTAAGTACAGTCTATGACAGGCATGGACCCACTTACACTAACATAGACCATTGGTTGTCATTGTGAAAATTTATTACAATTGTTTCCTTTGTATCTGTTCTTGACTGTTTGTCTTGTTGACATGGTTTGTATTTGGTCCTCTTTATATTCCTTTTCTTTTCATTCTCCTTCCTTTTTGTCACCTCTTTCTCTCTCTTCTGTCCCCTCCATTTGTCTCGTCCAATAACTTTACATTATTTAACAATAAAGTAAGTCACAACTTATATAACAAGAGGAGCTTGTTGAGCTCCACTTGGCAAAGCAAATCTGTTTGGCACAGGAAGGCTAAGTTGCTGGGAAGAACGGGTATTAAAAACGACAGAACAAAGGACCTGAGAGAGTCGATCCATCTACTGTTTGTTGAAGCCTCATCTGAAACAGTCTGTATAGAAGGGTGGCTGTCAAGAAGCCATTCTTACAGAAGGGAAAGAGGGACAGAAGCTGAGGTATGCCAAATTACACAAGTGGACCGAAAACTGGACTAAAAATCAGTGGCATCAGGTCTTATGAAGTGATTAATGGAACTTAACATTACTGAAGCAGTGTGGGATCATTTTGACAGAGAATGGAACAAAAGGCAGCCAACATACAAAGAAGAGCTTTACAGTGTTGTTCAAAAAGCCTGAAGAACAGTTCCTGAAGTTTGATTAGAGAAAATGCTAACCAATAAAAAATTCCCTACGAGAATTCCACCTTTATCAGATTAAACAAGGTTTTTATGTTTCTCTTTGACTCAGAGTCCACTCAGATTGCATCAGTGGTCTTGGAAAATATCACAGACAGCTTATCCGCAGACCTGCTCTCCATGCTGGTGGAGAATATCTCCGGATTGGACGAGAACGGCTACAGTCTGGAGATTATCTGGGAATCTAACAAAGCCGTGGTCACCTTCAACAATCCTTCCGGTAGGAAACAACCACTGACCCTCAAACACAAACACAAAGGGCCACTGCAGACACAAAGCTTTTTTCATGTGCCAGTTAATTTTAAGATTTGGGTCTTTTTTGCTTTCATAGCAGTTTGCTTCCTGTTGGTGTTCAGAAGATTTATATGGAGAGCTTTTCTCATGTTTCTTTTAGAACCTGATTTTAAAATAAGGACAAAATATTGGATCTAACAAACCCTCACACAGACATGTTGTTAGTGGGGCTTCATTTATTCCTAACAATGTCTACTAGCCATTTTGTAGTCCAGCTGTTTTCTGTTATCTCTTGACGAACCTGTTTCAGTCTGGAAGGACTAATCTGGAGTATTTTGCAGATGTGGAGAAATTCCTTACTGTAAGTCAGACCAACACAAAGATGAAGAAACATGGACTGACTGCTCAGCCACTGGAGGCAGCAACAAGCGTGAGAGTGGAGAGTCTGTCTCCATCTGTGGTTAAAGGTACACACGCCTATATAAACATCATAGAGGTGAAGCATCTGGGTGAAGCCGATGCTAAAGTGCTTTCAACCTACATTGTTTTAAATGATCAGCAGACGCTTTTGGTTGTCAAAAAGTCTGATTGTGTAAAAGTCTATGACAAGGATCCTATTACTCACTTGGTCTATGACCTCAGTAAACACTTTCCTGATGAGTTTGTTTTCCATGATGATGATGAGTTGAAGAAGAGAGTACAGGCAGGGTTGAGTGGAGTTTTGTGACAGAAGGATAGCAGCAAGAGTGAAAGGGAAGGATTACAAGACGGTAGTGAGACCTCCTATGATGTATGGTTTGGAGATGGTGGCGCTATCAGGAAGACAGGAGGTGGAGCTGGAGGTGGCAGAGCTGAAGATGTTGAGATGTTCACTGGGAGTGACCAGGATTTTAAAAAGAGTACATTGGCCGGACAGCTCAGACTGACAAGTTTGGAGACAAAGTAAAGACAGGCAATGCTGAGATGGTTTGGACATGTTCAGAGGAGGGATAGTGGACATATTGGACAAAGGATGTTGAAGATGGAGCTGCCAGGCAGGAGGAGAAGAGGAAGAGCACAGAGAAGGTTGATGGATGTAGTGAAGGAGGACATGAAGAACAATTAGTGGCTGTGGTACTGGCATCTTGCATATCTGGAAAGGGTCCTCCAATGCTGGAAGTGATACGGAGGTTTTTTATCCTCCCCTCTAGACAGCATCTTTTTCAGGGATGGCCTTACATATTTTAGTAAGGCAATGCTGCATCGCATACTGCAGCTATTACAACAGCATGGCTTTGTTGTAGAGTTCGGGTGCTGGGCTGGCCTGGCTTTAGTCCAGACTTTTCACCAAATGAAAACATTTGGCACATAGTGAAACACAGAAGACCCAGGACTGTTGAAAAACTGGAATCTTATATCAGACAAGAATGAGACAACATTCCTCTCCCAAAAGTCCAGCAGCTGGTCTCCTCAGTTCCCAGATGTTTAAGGACTGTTGTTAAAAGAAGAGGGGATGCTACACAATGGGAAACATGGACCTGTCCTGGCTTTTTGAGCAATTTAAGATGAGCTAATATTTTTCATGAAATAGTAAAATCTCTCACTTTCAACATTTGCTATATTTTCTTCTTTTATTAATAAAACAAAGGTTTCTGAGATTTGCAAATCATTCCATTGTGCTCTTATTTATATTTTATACAGCTCCCAAATGTTTTTAGAATTGGGGTATATTTATTTTTACAATATTTATTGGCAGCTCTATTCTGCTACCACATAAACTAAGAGACATGGAGCTAAAAGATCACAAAGTTAGAATACATATCAATACAGTACTGTTTACACTAAAGTCAAGTTCCATTTATGGTGAGAAACAAAAGGCACCATGGAAAAACATTTTTATGGAAAAAGGAGCCAGTGATATTAACATCACTCTGCTAAAGATGTGAAACAGTGATTTTTTTTTTTGTGATAAATTTTGTCAGCTAAAATCTGACAGTGGCCTTACTTTATTTTCAGATTTCATTGTGTGATTAGGACACCAGTCTGTGTATTCTGATTTCATCCTTTATGCAACTGTTGTAAAATTGTACATGCTTATTTCCAGACATGCTGGAGCTGTATTTTGAGAAGAGCTGGGCTCTGCCAGACAGTGTCACCATGATTCCAGAAGAAGAGGCTGCAATCATCACTTTCAGTAACCCTAAAGGTTATTTTTATAAAGCTTTACTACTGATGTCTGATTACGTTCAAGATCTACGAAGTACAGTATATGTTCAAAACAATATGTAATTTGATAGGGGGCGTCATAATAATTCATCAGCTGCTTTAACAACTTTGGATGATTTGATCATTTAGTTTTTTCATTAGATATTGAACCTACAGCTTGATTTGCTCCCATTAAGCCTCCAGAATGTTAGAGAGGTCCAACAGAATTCTCATTGTTTTGGAGATGTTGGCTGGGATTTAGGTGAGGTTTTTGTGCTGCAAAGTCAGAACCAAAGTTTTTGTTGCATGTTTCATATACAAGTTAAACACAAAATCTGGAACTGTGCTTGTGTCTAAAATGTCAGACTGAATGCTGTACACCTTCCTTTCACTTGAATTAAGCATCAGGGATCAAACCACTTAAAATCAACACCGACCAAAATCCAAAGTTAGAGCAAAGATGTCCCCATACGTTTGGTTATACAGTTCGTTCATTCCCAAGCAGGGGGTAGGTGTCTTCCATAGTAGTCTGGAGTAGTTTTTTAAAAGTGACTGAAGTTTGAGCTAAAAGGCTAACGGTTAACTCAGGGCAATAAAAAATAGGTAAAACAGCATCCAATGGGATAGACAATTGATTAAAATGCACAAGTAATGGCCAAAAATGGTGGAAGTCAAAATTATTAGCAAGTAGTATGAATAAACAAATAGAAGTATTAGTTAAATATAATGGATGAATAACTTTAATGCAAAAGCTAGCTAAAGTATATCTGGTAGGTAATTTGTTTGCAAACAGTATAGAATAAATGTGAGAAAAGAAAATTATACAATGAATAAACAGTTAAAATTGTTAAATCGACATGACATAACTTGATGAAAAGAATCACTAAGTGTAATGACTGGTTGAAACAGCTGTGGTGAGGAGGAAGGGTTTTTGCCTGTGGGTAACGCTGAAGATTTGAAAAAATAATACTTTAATTTAATTCCCTGCAGCTACAAGTGGAGTAAACCGAGCTTTGTGTTTCTGTTCCCTGTATTGTCACAGTTGTAAAAGAAATTTGCGTAAAGGGAGACCATATGATGAAGTCTATCGCTGTCAAGGTTTATCCATACTATGAGTCTCTGGGAGCCGCCTTGTACGGCAAAGAACGACCAACATGGAAGCTGCCTGAGCCTTTCACAGAGGATGTTCTCCCCGTTATCTGGAAATTTCTTGTGGAGAAGAAATTGTCAGACTACATCAATGATCAGATGCATCAGCACTTCTGCAAAGTGGACTTGAAGGACCCTCAAGTGAAACTCAGCCCTCTGCCTGCTTTTTTGAAGCAACAAGGTCTGACTGCAGAACATCTAGATAACTGGATGTGTAAGGCTCAAGAAGCCTTCCGTCGCCTGATGTCTCAGTACTCAGCATTCGAATGTCTAGCAAGTGAACATGGATGGAAAGCTGCGGAGAAAGATGTCCGTTCGGTTGTGAAGGAAGATGTCATCCTGGTGCCAGATGTGTCCAAAGGGGTTCTGACTGTAGCTGGGCGAGCTGACGATATAAAACGAATCAGGGCTCCTGTGGAGAACATTGTTCTTAAAGCCATGAGTCACATTGAACGACAGACAAATAGTGTTTCTGAAGAAATGGATTTGTCCCCTGCAGTGTTCTACATTCTGAAGCAGGAAGGGCTCCAGAGAGCTATTTTGGACATTTCTCCTGAGCTAAAGCTCTCTTATGATGTTGGCAAACAGAGGTTGACCATGAAAGGACTACCTGCAGAGGTATTAAAGACTAAGCTGTGGATTGTGGAAAGGAAATCAAATATGAGTAAAAAACATCAGAATGTCCCCCCATATCTTCTGGACTTTCTCAGCACAGTGGATCCCATGGACATGTCCCAGGACCTGTTCACATCTCAAGGCATCAGTGCAATCTATGCTATTGACTCCAAAAAGGTTTTACTTTTGGGGAGTTCTGACAGAATCCTTGCTGATGCAGAGAGTAAGATGAAGGCTGCTTTGACCTACCAGATTCTGGATGTGGAAGATCAGGAAGTTGTAAAACTTCCCACCTGGTTAGAGCTGAACCGGCAGCTGCTGGAGACCTACAACTTATCAAAGAAGAAAACTGTGGCCATTCAGATAGATCCAGAAAGAACAGATAAAATAGCAGTGGCTGGCTTTGTGAATCCAGTGAAAGAGGTCAGCCGCAGTCTGAGGGAGTTCATTGGAAACTACTCAAGAGTTCAAGAAACCATTAGTGTTGAGTCTTGTGCTGTTGCCCAGTTCATCGAAAGGATGAAAAGAAACGAATGGTCCAGTATTGCCAAATCTAATGATGTGTCAGTACATTTTGAAGTAGAAAGATCGAGAATCAGCATCACTGGGGCTCGTCTTCATGTCCAAAAAGCCAAATCCTGCTTTATGGAACTGGCTAGTGCTCTCTTCAGTGACACCTTAACTGTGGACAAGCCTGGAGCTAAGAAGTATTTCAAGACCCAAGGGATCATTTTCCTGTCTACCATAACGACAGAGTTACGATGTGTGGTGCTGCTTCGTCCAGAGATTCAGGATGAGGAAGAAGAGGATGAAGAAGAAGAGAATTATCAAGAGGGAAATAACCTTTGTTATTGCAAAGTACAGACCATCAGTGGAGTTTTGATTTCTGTCCGCAAGGCAGACATCTGTAACTTTGGTGTAGATGCTGTGGTCAATGCAGCTAATGAGGACTTAGACCACATTGGTGGCCTGGCTTTGGCACTGCTAAAGGCGGCAGGACCACAGCTACAGAAAGTCAGCAATGACTATGTTGCTCAATATGGGCGTCTGCGCCCAGGTGATGCCGTCACAACAGATGCATATAACCTGCCTTGCAAGCACGTCATACATGCTGTCGGTCCACGGTTCTCTGACTATGACAAGAAGACGGCAGTGTCACGCCTGAAGACCGCAATTAAAGAAACTCTGAGACAAGCAGAGCTGGCCAACTGCTCCAGCATCGCACTGCCAGCGATCAGCTCAGGTATCTTTGGTTTTCCTGTTGAGCTCTGTGCAGAGACAATAGCCCAGGCAGTTCGGGAGTACTGTGACGATCCACAAGTTCTGGGATCGTTGACTGAGATTCATCTGGTGGATAACAATGATAAGACCGTCAGAGTCATAGCCACAGCGGTCAACAAGGAGTTCTCTGACCTCGGACCTACCATGACCTTCCCTCAGCAGGCGAGCGGCAAACGCACGGGGTTTTCAGGGTAATTCTTTTCTTCTTTTCTATAATAAACTTTTTCGGCACACAAATTAACATTGATACACATCAACTTATTTAGATAAATAAAAGCTACAGCCAGCAGACAGTCAGATTAGCTTGACATGAACAGCAGCAACAGGGCAAACAGCTAGCATGGCTAGCTTCATGATCACACCTCTATGTACACATCTTTAATTTGTGATTTAGATATCTGCCTGATATTAGAGTGATGTTAATTTCTCACTAAAAAAGCCTCTTGAAGCCTTTTCTCCAATTGGCTTTGCTCATTTTTGATGCAGAACCAGATACAAAAATTAAATCGGATTATTTGTCACATGTATTTGGTTCTAGTGACTGCCAAAACCATGACACTTATTTTTTATATTTCAGTTTCTAAAGCTGATCAAATAAGATGCAACATGTAAGTCAAAAAGGTTTTTAAAACTTCTCTGGTCACTTCACAGTGGATATCAGCGGGGACGAGGTAAAGGGCGAGGTCAGAGCCTGCCGCATGGTGCCAGCTGGTCTAATGAAAAAGGAGGAGGACGAGGAGGAAGAGGAGGTGGGTTTCGGGGAAACAATCGGGGTAACAGGGGAGGCCAGAACCACAGACAACACACCAGGCATGGAGAGCGCAGAGGGTGAGGTTCTTCACCTTCTATTTCTTATTCATTCGTTTTAATTAAGCTTTTGATGCCGTTATCTCGATGGCGCTCTCTGTGATGTCATCAGTCCTGTTATTTAATTGGATGTAGGCTGGAGCAGACCACAGCTGAGGGGCTGAAGATCATTATCTGTAAGGGGAACATTCAGGACCAGACTGTGAGTACCATAAGTTAGAGATAAGCTGTCGGCAGCTTATTCTCTTTTGTTTTTTGTTTCTACTATAAGATTCCTTTAACTTTATAATACTACTTTATATATTAAAAGTAATTTTGCTCTAACAAAGAAATTTGAGTATAGCTAAATCTTATAATTTATATAATATTTAAGGCTAAATCGGCAAACCTAAATATGTCTAGCTTCGTGCCGACCACCGAGCCAGCTCTCCCGATCAGCTTTTCCAACCTGAATACGTCTGCCTTTGATAGGACGGGGTCTTGAATCTTCAGGTCTTGAATTGGCCTCCAGGTCCAAACAAGTCATGAACCGGTGGCCTTGGCCTGGACATTTAATGAATCAGGGCTTCAGCGAACTTTTTATGACTTTGCTTTTGGTCCACAGACGGATGTCATCGTCAACACCATTTCAGAGAACATGAACCTGAAGCAGGGAGCTGTGTCCAGAGCCATCCTCGAAGCGGCTGGAGACAATCTGCAGGCAGCCGTTATCGTTGAAGCCAAAGTGACCACACTGCGGCACAGTGACGTCGTTGTCACTGACGGCTACAATCTCAACTGTCAGAAAGTCTTTCATGCTGCCTGCCCGTTTTGGGACAATGGTGGTGGCCGGGCAGAGGAGGTGAGGGTTTTTATTCGGAGCTTAGACACTTTCATGACTTTGATGTTTCCTGCCAGGCACAAATATATACTTTTTTAATTAAATAATCACACTGGAAGTGTCCACATGGCTTTAGAGAGTAGAGGTGAACTGCTGTAGTCCTGATTTATAAGAACACAGAGCTTTGTAGACCAGTTACCCTTGACTGAAAAGTCATTTGTGGTTTACTTTCACGGGCTGAATCTCATAGCCTGACATAGACAATAACCCCTGTACTCCATACAGACTAAAGATGCTGAGTGAACGATTGTTACAGAAATGAGTGGCTGTGAATGTGCAAAAAATCTATTCATTTACCTCAAATCAGTCCTGCATCACAACTGCCATTCAGTGTACCAGAGAAAACTCCAATGTGAGTCGAGCCTATTCAGCTGTTTATGAAGCTGCACACTCTGGCCCCAGAGGAGTTTTTTAATTTCCATATCCTAAGGTTTGTTTTAATGATCTTCTCAGTGAAACACACTCAGAGATTTCAGGGACATCTGAAAGAATCTGCAGCTCTTTGATGAGTCATTAAAACCCGTATTGGGAGTCACAGTTCGCTTCCTTCCTGCCATTTAAATGGCCACAGATGCTTTTTCCCTTGGGTAGACTGGCAGCCTCTGTAGCTCAGAAATGGAACTGGACTTTAGTTTTGTTTCTGTTGCTTGAGCAGTGAATTGTCTGGAGAAAACTCAATACAGACACTTGGTGGCGCCAACAGCTACAGTAGGACATGATGGTGAACATGTTATAAGACCCTTCAATTTAGTGAATGTACCAAGAGCAGTTTCAGTAAGGAAAGATCATGTGCAGAATATAAACATGATTTTTTTTAAATTACAGAATTTTAATAAATCAATTGTGAATTGGCAAAAGCTTATTGAGTTTCAGAGATTTGACTCCGTGCAGCAACATGGTAGAAAGGAGTCCAGGGATGGTAGGTAGAGCATAGGATCCCCTCTGGAGTCTAGATGGAAGAGGGGGAGGCGAGTGTGAGAACATCTGGAAGAGGCTCGGGGTGACCAGGTGGAGATGGGAAGGAGGCGGGTCGCACAAACGAGTCTTCAAGGCAGAATGACAGAAGCTTCAAAGCGTACAGAACAGAGGGTGGTTGGCTCACAGGTGATGGGAAAGAAAATGATTGGTCAGAGCGGTGATGACAGAAAAGGGTTTGACAGAGCCGGAAAGAGGCAAAGAAGAAAGGATCGACTGACAGCCAAGAGCCACGGAGTGAAAACAGAGCTTCATTACAAATATTTGTTATTACTCAAAAAATATTCAAAATATGAACAGTAAAGATATACAGAAAAATTGCCTTCAATGGGAACATTGTTACTGATGCGATACTATGATTTTAGCATTTAAATTAAAAATCTTAAATATGGTGTATAACCAGTAACCAAATATAGACAAGTAGAATAAATGCAGTAAAATATTTTATTTTTGATTTGAAACCTGATAATTTATATATTCCTCAAATGTTTACTAAAATGCAGTATTTCAGAAAATGTACAGTACTGTGTAAAAGTCTTGAGCCACCCCTCATTTCTTCATATTTGTCTTCTGAGGAGCGAGCACTGCTGTCAGATGTCACAAGAAGCTCTGTTTCCAGTAGACCACACACACCAATACATACCCCACTGTGCAATATTAAATATCCACATGCAGTTTAACCCGTTCGTGCACGAATTATGGCATCTTCAGTCAAGATTTTTTGCCACGGATATGCCACTACAGCAACAAAACACATGCATATTAAAGAGAATGGCTTTTGAATAGTTGTCGATTGTAGTAACTATCATGCATGAAAGGGACATATACATTACAATCACAGTATTCACATTTATGTTGAATCATGGGGAATTTAATCTCATTATCCATGTATAAATATGTCCACTCTCTATGGGCATCTATGGTGTAAAGATGTTTAAAGTATAGTTTTGCAGTTACTTCATTCATTTAAGTTGTATAAGTATGTTTACTAGTCCTTTTGTAGGTTTTGCTGCTTTTTTATTTGTGTGCATATATTACAGATTGTGCATATTGCTAGAAAATGAGTGAATTTCCCTGTTTTGAGACTTAATAAGAGCTTATCTTACCTCACCTTGTTGCACCTATATCCCATTTTCCTAGTAAAATGAAGAAATGAGTGGTGGTTCATGACTTTTGCACAGTATAGTACTCATTCAGGTGACTTTAACTTGAACCAACAATATTCTGCTGAAAGGGCCACAGCTGTTTGTTAGTTTATACATTTATTACACAGTTATTGCTGTAGTTATGACCCTGTGTTTCTTTTATTTTTCAGGAGTTAATAACCATCATAAAAACCTGCCTGGAGGAGGCTGAGAGGCGTCAGATGGCAACATTGTCCTTTCCAGCCATTGGTACAGGAAACCTGAGTTTCCCCAGAGCCTTGGTGTCCAAACTGCTGCTGAGGGAGATCCACTCATACAGCAGCAGAAGAAATCCTCACTATCTGAAGGAGGTGGTCATCGTTGTTCACCCCAGTGACAGCAAGACTGTGGATGTGAGTTTCTTACTTGCTGATAAGAGCTGGGTGGTTATCGTGGTGTGACAGTGACCACACAAGAGGAACACCCTGTCATGTGGTGAAACCACAGAGTAACACTCAGTACGACTGAGAGAGATCTGTCACGTGGTGTCAGGTGGAAAGATTTACTCCAAAGTTTATCTTCAACTATCTGAGGCAGTCACACGAAGCAGTTTTATTTCAGAGCTAAAGTTGTTTTAGGGACAAAACGCTCACATAGTGTTAGAGTACCTGACATGCATCGCCACAAGAAAATACTGAAATAATAAAAAGATTCATCTGCACAGCAGCTTAGCATTAAAATGGAACCAGGAAAAGTGTTTGTGTAGTGCATCTGTCCATGTGCCAGTAGAGATGCACAAATGCAATGTGTGTTGGATTTGGGGCTGATGGGACTGATATCCCTGTAGGATCCCTACATGGGATATCAGCCTGATATGGGCTCAGAGTGTTGGATCACGTGTCTAGCAAGTATTTGTATTTCACAGTTACTGCATCACCATACTTTGTTTGCTATAGTTTGTGACTTGATGGTGATTTAAGAGCAAACAGGCATTAGTTAAATGGGTCAACGACAATGGCAAAGAGCCACTGATGGAGCTTTTCCATGTTGGCTTTCCTCTCTTTTTTCCATTTCGTTTAGTTAGGTTTCACACTTGGTGGGAAGCTTTCATTGAACTAACAGTAATGCAGAAAGTTGTCTTCAGTTTCAGGAAATGCATCTTTACATCATCTTTCTCTCTCCTCTGCTCCACTCTGTGTGCATGGAGAGGGGCTTACACAGTGGAAAGGAGAGCAGAGGAGAAAAATGACGTTACTGTAAATGAAAACCAAAAGTAGTAGACACACTGAAATTGTGCAAAAATGTACAATTGTAAAAGAGGAAGACCACAGAGAAGGTCGATGGATGTAGTGAAGGAGGACTTGCAGACGGTTGGTAGATAGAGTGAAATGGAGGCAGATGATCTGCTGTGATGACCCCTAAAAGCAGGAGCTCAAAGAAGAAGAAGAAGATCCCAAATGTCAGATGTTTCAGGTTCAGTTTAGTAGAAAAACAGACAAGCCTGCAGTCAGCTGAAAAACAGCCCAGTTTCTATTTCCTGTTATTTTGTATTAGAGTCAGAAAAGTAGACCATTCAGCAGACCACGTGTTGTTTAGGTTACTGACATTAGTAGAATAATTATCTGTCCGCAGAGAGGCGGGAGTGAGAGTGAGAACTGCAAATCATAACAGACATACTATACAGACTGAAGCACACTGCATTGCATTTTTAAATGTATAATTGCTCACATTAAAACTTGAAATAATTAAATCTATGTAAATTATGTTATGTAAATTTGTACTGTACCCCTAACTGCCAGTCCACCAAGCCATAATTGTGGCAGCAGTGTCTCTGGTGTGGAAAACTCACCAGTGTGAACATGAACATAACATGAATTATGTTTGGTTGTCAGTGTTTCACCGCAGAGTTCACCGGGCAGAGCACTCCAAGGAACATCCAACATGAAGAACGTAGTTTTAATCAGTTACCGGCTCAGCAAGCCATCCCCAAATCACAACACTCCTCAGGTAAGAAGCATTTTATTTTATTTTATTTATTTATTTTGATCAAGCCTTTAAATCTTAAGAGAAAGCAAAACAACTCAAACAGAACCCACCTTTAACTTTAAACAACAGGTTTAAACTGTCAGATGTGTTAAAGTTTGTCCAGAATAAACAGATGTTACTCACTGCTTTATGAAGACCTGATATGACCGGTGATAATTCACATCTTATAAGGTTTATGTAAGACGCTGGTTTGTCCTGCAGGTGTCACCTTTGAGTTTTAGGAAACTTCATTCAGGCGGACTGAGACAGAAGAGGGCAAATAGCTTTTCAACCAGCTCACTGCATGAAAGCTACTGTTATTAAAAATTCTTGCTTTAATACATTTTAGTTACTATGAACTTTGATATTTAATTAGAAATTAAAATGCTGAGCTTGCAGCTTAGCCACAACAGACAGAACATGTGAATTTTCCCCATTGTCTTGTTATTGACTTTGAGTGCAACTTTCCTTCCAAGAAGTGTGGTTAGATTTGATTCTATAAGTAAAAAGAAGGCTTACAGTAGGGATGTGCTGATTCTGAGCCAATGTTTAGAGCCAGTTCTGAGCCAGATAAGACAAGAAATCTTCATTACAAGAAGTAACTAAACCATTTTCGAACACATAAAACATAAAACAAAACATATTCTTTTACAGATTCAAGAAAGCCACTTATGGGTTAAACCTGATGTTTTCTTGTAAATAAAAGAATAAAAAACTTCCAGTATAGGAAACCCTGCCTAATATAGGATAGATAAGGATTGTTTTCAACTGTGAATCATGCAAAGCTACGCTATTAGAGCCCAAGAGAAAAATTTGGGGTGCAAAATGAGCAGAATTGGCCCCTTTAATTATTGATAAGAATAGTATTCATTGGTTCTAATTGTTGTTTTGGACCTCCAGATAAAATTGCACATCTAAAATCATCCAGTAAAATCGACAGGATTTCAGTTCAAGCTAAAACTAATGCTGCGTTCACACTGCAGGTCTGAATGCTCAATTTTTTGTTGAGAACTGATTGTTCTCTGCGGTCATCAGACTCCAGTGTGAACCGTCTCAGGAAGTGACGCGCATGAACAGAAGAAGCCGTGTAAATATGGATGCTACACATGTCAGTGTGTGAGTAAAACTTCACTTTCCAGTGACTAGCTCCATTGTTTACGTCTCACCTCCTCCGGTGCACTTGAATGACATGAAGTCAGATGATATGTAACATGGCCATTCAGACTGAGGTCGCTTTGATAAACATCGGATATCCGATCTAGGACCACATAAAGAAGGTGCCTGAATCTGATTTGAAAAAATTTCAGACAGAAGAAAATCAGATGCGGGTCACATATGGGCCACTTTTTCCTGCAGTGAGAACGTAGCCTGAGACACAGCTGATCAGTTCTGCTCACCCTCCACATGAGTGAAACAGTGACTTCAGCTTTTCTTTGATTTGATTTCAGTTTCATCCTCATTTAAAAAATGAAACTTACGTGTGTGTGTGTGTGTGTGTGTGCGCGTGCCAGCTTCCTTCGGCGCAGTTTTGTCCCCGTCCCTCGGGGTGTACCAGATGCAGTTGGGTCAGCTCAGCCTCGAGGTATCCTCAGGTGACATCACCAAGGAGACCTGTGATGTCATCATCAACTCCTCTAATGCAAATTTTGACCTGAAAGCAGGTGAGTGTTCCTGTATGTGTGTTGGAGTTAATGAGCCAAAGCACTTTTCTTATTTGTTATGGTTGTCTGTCAGGAGTCGGTTAACTACAGCAGCATGTATCGACGGTGTTTTGAAAGTATATAATTTGTGTGATTGGTGTACTCTGTCAGGAAAACATGTTCTGAGAGTTTCATTTCATGATGTAACGTGAGTTATTGGACATATCGCTCTCTTCTCAGGGGTGTCCAAGGCGATCTTAGACAGCGCTGGAATGACAGTTGAGCAGGAGTGCACACGCATTGGTGTGTACATGGAATTTAACCTTTATTTATCAAAACACTGTTTGCAGTTTTTTTCAGCATTACTTTTCTTCACATTTACACAGTAAGCGGCACACTTACAAATGATCATTGTTTTGATGAAATAGCAACAATAATAATAAAAATAATAATAATGGAGGATTTTGAATTTTGGCACAGTGATATACCTCTGTGAGATCTGGAACTGATTAGATTTTCACACATTTTGAAAATATAGATATTGCCGCTAGGTGGCGTTTTTTTTGTCTTCCTGGTGTTTCTTCATATTGCTGTGTGTAGTTTGTTATTTGAGTATTTCCTGTTTGCTTTGTAAAGCCCCTGTCATACCTTGATGATTTAACCAGCGTATGCTGACGCATCAAAATTTCTCTATAACACTGGCATATGCAGACGTCAATACTGGCATGGCAGCTGACCCCTACTCTCAGCCAATACACCATTATACAGCAGCTGTAAGTTAGAAACATGTTCAGTATGTGCTGTGATCACCCAGAACACATCAAATATGTCTACATGCGTCAATATGTGTTCAAGATAAGTTGGCTGTAAGTTACACATAGGTTCAAAGCATGTTACTCATAGGTTAGAAATAAGTTTTGGTTACGCTAGACATTATCTCCACATATTTCCACTTATGAGTAACTTACAAGTAACATGTGTGAATGTGTGTCAATGATTGCATAACTTACCTACAACTTACGGCCCGTGTATGCAGGACATATGAGCCATACGCTGTCATACATCGGAAATTTCGTGCATGCTCAAAATTTTTCGGAGACCTCTCCGTACTACGACGTATACCAGCATGCTCCAGCGTGCTCTTAGCTGCTACAAAACTTGCCAACAAATTATTCCAAGTATGCCAGCGTACTTGCCAAATTTTTCATACACGGGCACACGCTGATTAAATCATCAAAGTGTGACAGGGGCATAAGTCATTGTTTCTGGTATTTAGCTTTGAATTTGAGACTTCCTGTCTCCCTGACTCCTTGAGTGTTGCCTCCTGTGTTCCTCCCCCTCCTGTGTGTCATCAGCAGTTAGTCTGGGTTTATATAGTCCTGTCATTCCTTTGCTTCATGTTGTGTGTATCTTCTGGCTCTGTGTTCTATGTGTTGCTTCATAGTTTTTGGTTCTTGTTGTCTCATGGACCTGCATTTGGCTCCACCTTCCTCCACACTGTACACAGCTGACTCTGACAGGTCCCTACACAAAGTCAGGGCTACTTCAGCAACGATAAGTCACAGTGTTAGTTATATAGACAGAAACTGTGTGAACTTGGACCTCTGGCCTTTTGACAGACAGGTGATTTTCTCCTGAAGGCCCTTTCATAAAGGCAGACTTGCTGTGCCTAATGAGGGAGAGTACTGAATCTGAGCTTCCTGTAGCTGGCCTGCGAGGTTAATTTACACATGTGAGAAATGCAGTCAGAACATCATGTTCCAAAACAAAGTTAATTACAATTTGGATACTTTTTCAAATAATTCACCTCAGGAAGACTTAAGCTGTAGGATTAACTGTATGTACTGTACTATAAAACAAGATTTATCTCATCTGTGTTATGCTTTTCCCCTCTATAGTGAATTCTCCTGGTTACCAGCCTCGTGCAATGATCCTGACATCAGCCGGACAGCTACCCTGCAGACAGATCATCCACATTGTCGGCCAGAACAACCCTTCAAAGATAAAAGACGTCGTTTACTCAGTGCTGAAGCTCTGCGAGGACAACAGATTCATCTCTGTTGCCTTCCCAGCCCTGGGAACAGGTCTCTCTTTCCCTCATTCTTGCTCTCTTTCTCTCATAATAAGCGTTGTAGCCTGTAGGGAACACTAGCCAGAGCTGTACTGATGGTCCACTTTCCGTCCTTGCACCATCATCATCATCATCACTGCATGGCCCTTGTCTGCCTTTTAGGTCAGGGAGGGGTCAGCCCGTCGGCAGTGGCTGATGCCATGGTTGATGCAGTGGTGGAATTTGTGAGGAAGAAGCACCAGAGGTTTCTTCAAAGCGTCAAGATCCTGATCTTCCAGCCAGCCATGATGACGGCGTTCCACGCGAGCATGACGAAGAGACAGGGAGAGGCAGTGGAGGAGAAGAGTGTCTTGAGCAAACTCAAAGGTATTTCACTGATTTTTATTTGATAGGATAGGCCCCCTACTTTAGATGTGTAATTACTCTTATCATTTTTACTTTGAGCAAAAAATTATTTTTGTGTCTCCCAAAGTCAGAATTTAACAAAAACATTACCTCTCAATACCTCTGACTGTCTTGACATCACTGTGCATGTACAGTGTCTGTGGTTCTCTTCTGAAAATGCAAAGTCCTCACAAATTAAAAAACAGGCTCACTGATTTCCTTCCTGGTCACTGTAGTTCTTCATCAAACAAGCAAGATGTGAGAGCACATTTTATGTCGCCGATGGCACAGCTGGCAAAAATAGCTCAGTGCTTTGGAGACATTTTAATAGACTCACTAAAGGTGACTCTAACCAAAAACGGAGTATAAATTAGTTAACTGTAAATGAGTGGAATGGACACAGCAATTTATTTTCTATCATCAGTGTAAAATTAAACAAATAATGAATCAATGAAATACTTCAAAGTCAAACAATATATTTGGGTTGGACATTAATTTTATTTTAAAAACTACTGATATTTCAGTAGGGCCAATCACATATATGACAAATTTGTCCTTAAAAATGGGGGAATTCTCTTAAATATTTAATAGATTTTAGAAATTGTATCAGCAGTTTTTAAATCTGGAGAACCTCACCAAAGGCTCAGTGCATCAGAGCACGGAGTAGCCGGAGAGTTGCGGAGGGAGCCCGTTCGAGACACGCCTGTGGCCACCCAAGACCCGCCTGGAGTGATGTGTGTGGAGATGTGGAGACCCCCTGAGCATTGCCGAGGTGCCCTCCCTTGAGCAAGGCACCAAACCCCCCACATTGCTC
Source organism: Etroplus canarensis (assembly GCA_015106775.1). Lineage (NCBI taxonomy): Eukaryota > Metazoa > Chordata > Actinopteri > Cichliformes > Cichlidae > Etroplus > Etroplus canarensis. Next base: position 5,465 of record VUQH01085965.1, on the reverse strand, counting down.
CCTGGCGCCTGAAATGGCAGCTTTGCCAACCTCCCTCACTGCAGGGGGGATTAATAAAGTACAGTAAAAGAAAAAAACAACTTCCTAATTATAGACCAATTTCAGTTCTTCAATTTCCAAGGGTATTGAAAAGGTAGTGACAGAGCAGCTAGCCAGTTAGCTAGAAAGAAGTAAGCTTCTTCACCCAAACAGTTTGGATTCAGATGCAGATACTCAACAGAAGTAGCAACATGTTATCTTACAGAAATGATAAAAAAAACTGTCTGAATAATAGAAAATTAGTAGGAGCAATATTTTTAGACCTCAGAAAGGTCTAAATCTAAATTCTGTGAATCAAGAGATATTGTTAAATCATTTAAGTCTAGTTTTTATTTTTGTTTCAGTTAAGAATTTTGAATTGAATTCTTAATCTAAATAAAAATAAAAACTAGACTTTTGATAAAAATCAAAACTAAAATGAAATTGTGAGCTCACAAAACTAACTAAAATAAAATAAAAATATACAGGAAATGTTGTTAGTTTTCGTCAGTTGGATTAAATTTGGTCAGCCTGTCTGATGCATCTGTTTATTGAGCTGCAGGATCTACATGATTGTGACTCATCATTCAGCAAAGTGTTGTGTTTGTATTATGTTTTATGATTTCAACATCTTAAATTTTCCCCTGGCAAATATCACCCATATTATATCAATTATTAAAACTAAATCTGGCATTAATAGAAACTAACTGAAACTAAACATTTTCAAACAAAAAACACTAAATTGAAATGAGCAAACCCACTCTGGAAAATAACTGAAACTAAACTGAATTCAAAACAAAAACTCAAAATGAAATAAAAATTAAAACTAATAAGCAAACACAAAACTATAATAACTATTGATCAGGAACAAATACAACAGGTTAGTTAATATGTTTATTTGCCTTGGTCACTTTTGTTTCTGTTATTGTTTGATTATTATATTGTTGGTTTCTGTGATTGCACTGGCAGGTTGGGTTTTCAAGCTGAACCAAGGACAAGGTCTTCAAATCAGCTGTGGCTAGAAGTCCTATAGACATTGCATCTGTTGCATTTTGTTTAAAAGCAGCTGTGTTAATATGCATTGTCCCCGTTATATGAATAAATAAATGAATAAAATGAAATTAGGTACTAATTTATGGTATGAATAAAGTTGCATTTGAAGTACTAGAAGATTGGTACAGAGACATCTTCCCGTTTGAGTAACATCGTGCTTCAGATGTTTTCAGGGGGTGAAGGTCAGGACTGTGGGCAGGCCAGTTTAGCACCCAGACCCAGACCCAGACCAGATCTCACCCAGTTTGGTATTGCAAGACCTTCTTTGACATCTCAAAATCTATATGGCAGCATATATTTTTCCAAAACATTTATTTGAATTATGAAGTGCTTCATTTTCTTTTTATTGTCATTTCACACATTCCATGTTGCATTCACAAGTGTCTTAGATTTGTGAAGATGCTGAGGAAATTGCTGTAATCCAGGACATTATTGTGTTATGTTGTTTTAGACTCTTTCACTTCACTTTTTGGATTCGGGGCAGAGCAGCCCGGCGCTGCTAACGTAACCCTGGAGAAGGAGGAGTTTGAGCCCACAGTGTTTCAGCTGTGTGCCGACAACAACATGGTACAAATAAATTGATTTACTTTATTTTTTCAGCTCTTTGTTTTTCTGGTTTTTCACATCGAGATCTTTCTTTACATCCTGTTTTTACCATTTAATATGAGACCAAACAACTGTTCAAAAATTCAGAAAATGAAATTATGCACAGAATGCATTACAACACATATTGTCATATTACTTTATGTATGTCAGTCTCAGAGTTCTCTGCATATTTAATCCAGAGCTGGAGTTGAGAGGTGGTTAGGCTAGCTTAGCATAAGCAGTGGGGAAACAGCTACTTTGGTTTGGTCTAAATTTCAGAAAATCTGTCTGGAGAATAAATGATCTGTTCCTTTCAGAAACTGATTTCAGCTTCCCGAAGTCTTTTCCAAAGCCAAAACATGCGCTTATGATCAGACCTGTACTGATGCTGGGAAATAGTCCCAACACACTAACGTTAAAATTAGACGCGTTATCTTTTTGTGAGATTGTCAAACAGCATCAGTACCTGTCATTAACACACATTTTCCTGACACTGCAGGCAGTGAGTCAGGCTAAGACGAGGATTAATGATCTGATCGTGGCTGAGCAGGCACAGAAAACCATCGCTGACCCGTACATTAGTCAGCTGACGCAGGCTGACATGGATAAGCTGAAGGCCCTGCAGAGGGAACTGACGGTCAGCATCCATCTGGAAAAAAGAGGGGAGGATCAGGACCCCAAGATCCACTTGGAGGGGCTGACCAGGGACGTTTTTACGGCTGAGTCCACAATCAGGTCAGCAAAGACACACACACACACACACACACACAACCACAGTGCTAAATATAAGAGTTTTTTATTATTGTTTTGATGATCATCAGGGACATCATCCGAAAGTTGGAGAGGGCAGAAGACTTGAAGAAAAAGGCCATGTGGGTGAGGGGACTGGTATCATGGGAGTTTCAGGACCATAATGGGTCAATGGTGCCTTTTGACATCTACACCAACCTGAAAATCGAGGAAGCTCTAGAGACAAAGCAAAAAGCAAAGATCAAGATCAACAACGACACATACGTCACTGACCCACAGCATAGAAAAGCCTTTTCAGAAAAGAGTCGCAGAAGTGTGGAGCTCTTTCGGAATGACCTGAAAAGTGAGTCATTTATGTACACTTCCTCTTCATTTAACCTGTTGAAATAAAAAGATTATGTACTGTACAAAGTGTTCCATTTTGCAAATGGAAGAGCTCTGTAAAAGTCTGTGTGGTGAGTTTAACTTTTTCAATGCAAAAGAAAACTGAGCTGAAAAACTGTCAAAAACAGTTTCCAGACTTTTACTGCTGTGTTGACATTTTTCCACTGAAATTCTAGGTATATCCTGTTGCACATATTCACTGTCATTTATAATGAAATTATTGAAATTGAACCCTTCTAATACTTTTGCAGATGACAGCGCATTGCCTTCTTCCTGGGAGGACATGAAGGGGGACCTGCTGAAGTTGTTTGCTCTGACTCCAGGAACTCAGGAATACAACGACGTGGAGAAGGAACTTACAAAAACTGGACTTACTCCAACCATCATCAAGGTATGTTCAGTCACAAATACTTAGACCAAACTGTATGATTTTGATGGTTAAACATATTCTGATTTTTAAAAGAATATGCATTTTGAATTAAAAGAGGGTCATACATAAAAGTTCTCAACTCTCAGCTTTAACGATGCCTCCTCCATGGAGGTATTATGTTTTCAGTTGTTCGTCCATCTGTTACAAACTTTGTTACCACTACAGGAGCTGACTTGCTGAATGTTTTCCAGACTTTATGTGGTAAATACCAATGATGGGTAGAATATGTGATAACATCTACAAGACTGTGGGGTCAACGTTCAAGGTCACAGGGTCAGAGTTATGATGGAGGCATTCTGACTGTGTTCTAGGGCCATGGGTGAGATGGATTGTTATTGTTCTTCTGTGAGAATTAACATGTTGTGTTTGGATTGTGTTGGATAGATTGAACGGGTCCAAAACCCAGCACTGTGGCAGAACTACCAGATCCTGAAGAAACAAATGGAGGTGAAGAATAAACACACAAACAACGAAAGGCTTCTTTTTCATGGCACTGGTGCCAACTCCATCGATCTCATCAACAAGCGAGGCTTCAACCGCAGCTATGCAGGAACGCATGGTAACCAGAAGATCACACACACGTTCACATCTCCACTGGTCAAACATGTTCAAATTTATGCTGCAACAAACTGATTCAAAATGAATTGGTGATGAAGCAGTACGATCAATAATTATATCGTCTTCTTGTTTGATGGTATTTTTTTATATTAGAAATACAACTTCGAACTAACTCCAATGCCATGAGAGCTTACTTACCTACACTTCCACACAGTGAACACCCTCATAGACTATAAGTAGAGTATTTACTTAACCTGCCGCCAAGCTACATGAAAAACAGATGAGGTTTGAACAGGTTAAAACTCCACCAATAGTTGTGGTGCAACAAATAACGGTTTTGTTTGGCCAGAATATTTTTGATTTTACCTGCTGTTTAACACAAATATGGCAGCAACTCAGTGCATTTAGGTATGTAGACATGTTCAAGACGATCTCCTGAAGTTCAAACTAGCCATCAGAATGAGGAAATATGCGATTTAAGTGACTTTGAACGTAGCATGGTTGTGCTGATCCCCTGGGATTTTCCCAGACGGCCATTTCTATCATTTACAGTCTGAAAAAGAGCAAATGTGCAGTGAGCTGCAGTTCTCTGGGAGAAAGTGAATTAATGATGCCAGAGGTCAGGGGAGAATGAGCTGATAGGAAGGCAGAAGTAGCTCCAATAACTGGTCGTTACAACCAAGATACGCAGAAGAGCGAACCGTGAAGCAGCAGATGGCCTACAGCAGCAGAAGACCACACTGGGTGCCAGTCCTGTGAGCTGAGAACAGGAAACTGAGGCAACGGGTCACATAGGGTAGAACTGGAAAAGAATAGAAAATTGTTGTATGATCTGATGAGTCTCAATTTCTGCTGCAACATTCTGATGACAGGGTCAGAATTTAGTGTGAGCAAGATGAAAACATGGATCCATCCTGCCTTGTATCAGTGGTTGAGGCTGGGGATGGTGGTTTTGTGGTGAAGAGGATATTTTCTTGGCCCCTTAGTTCCAAACTGAGCATCATTTAAACACCAAAGCCTACTTGAGTATTGTTTCTGACCATGTCCATCCCTTTATGACCATACTGTATCCATCTTCTGATGGCTGCTTCCAGCAGGACAACTCAAAAAGCCTCCACAGTCACCGGATTTAAATTTAATAGAAGGGATGTAGTGGATCAGGAGATTTGCATCATGGATGTACAGCTGACAGATCTGCAGCAACTGCATGATGGCATCATAACAATATGGACCAAAATATCTGAGGAATGTTTCCAGCACCTTATTGGACCTGCAGTGGAAAGCAGAAGTTTACAGACACTGTGTAAAAAGACACAGAGATTTTTATGACTTTCTTCAAAATCAGAAGTTTCCATACATTTCCTTAGTATTTGGTAGCATTGCCTTTAAACTGTTTGACTTGGGTCAAGCGTTTTGGGTTTCCTTCCACAAGCTTCTCACCATAGTTTGCTGGAATTCTGGTCCATTCCTCCTGACAGAACTGGTGTAGCTGAGTCAGGTTTGTAGGCCACCTTGCTCACACACACCTTTTCAATTCTGCCCACAAATTTTCTGTGGGGTTGAGATCAGGGCTTTGTGATGGCCACTCCAAAACACTGACTTTGTTGTCCTTAAGCAACTTTGTGACTATTTTAGTGATATGCTTAGGGTCATCGACCATTTGGAAGACCCATTTGTGCTCAAGCTT
>VUQH01085963.1:0-12845 GCA_015106775.1 Etroplus canarensis | reverse complement strand
CTGCCTCCCATTCTACTTTTAAAAACTTTAGGAACCACAAGTAGATCTGCACTCTGAGAGAGAAGTGCTCTAATGGGAAAATATGGTACAATGAGGTCTTTAAGATAGGATGGGGCCCGATTGTTCAAGACTTTGTAAGTGAGTAGAAGGATTTTAAATTAAAATTCTTGATTTAACAGGGAGCCAATGAAGAGAAGCTAGTATAGGGGAAATATGATCTCTCTTTCTAGTCCCTGTCAGTACTCTCGCTGCAGCATTTTGGATCAACTAGAGGCTTTTTAGAGAGCTTTTAGAACAGCCAGATAACAATGAATTACAATAATCAAGCCTAGAAGTAATAAATGCATGAACTAGTTTTTCAGCATCACTCTGAGACAGGATGTTTCTAATGTTGGCAATATTGCGAAGATGATAAAATCAGTCCTACATATTTGTTTAATATGAACACTAAAGGACATGTCCTGATCAAAAATAACTTCAAGATTCCTCACAGTGTCACTGGAGGCCAAAGTAATGCCGTCCAGAGTAAATATCTGGTTAGAAAGACTGTTTCTGAGGTTTTTAGGACCAAATACAATAATCTTGGTTTGTCTGAATTTAAAAATAGAAGTTTACAGTCCATCCAGGTCTTTATGTCTTCAAGACAAGCCTGTAGTTTAACCAACTGATTTGTGTCATCTGGCTTCATGAATAAATATAGCCGGGTATCATCTGCATAAAGAACTGGGGGGAGTGGCTCCAGACTTTTACTCAATACTGTAATTCATTAAATATCAAGGTGAAGTTAAAGTTAAACTAAGTCTCCAGGAAACAAATGTAATTCACTGTAATGTCCTCAGAAGTCATGGAAACACAACCAAATGAGTTTGTGTTCAGATTTTATAAGTCTTGTCCCAATTAGCCTCTCTCTCGCTCTCTCTCTCTCCCTCTCTCTCTCACGCACACACTCACACACACACTCACACACACACTCACACACACACACACACTTCCAAGAGTCAAATCTCAGTCAGCTGTGACTTGTATGAACCAGAAACCCTGTGAAGTTGTTTCGTCTCATTTTTTATTCATGTAAATGATTTCCTTCTTAATGAAAATCAAAACTTAAGCCATTAAAAGGATACAGCACTCTTTTGGTTTTCGTCCTCTTTTTCTCCTCTCGCTGTTTCTGCACTGTCAGAGATAATTGGCTGCTCTTGGTTTCACATCACTTCACAGTTTAAACAAAAGAGGAATTTGGTGCAAATTGGAGCAATCTCAGTTCTTTATATATTTAGAATGACTCAGTATATTACAGAGCACTGGTTAAGGAACAGTAGATTAGAAGTTTGTACTTGAAGGAGTTCAGTAATACATCCAGTCAGCATATGTTCCCAGAGACCTTGTGCATAAGTTTTAAAGTATTGCAGAAATATATGTAAAGTCCCATCTTTGAAGCCTTGATCAAAATATAACTAAGAAGCCAAGGGATGTTCATTAGTGACCCAGCCTGATTTCTGGACACTAATGGGGATCATAATTTATAACATGAATATTATGTTGCATTCACTAACCCTTGAAACAACTGTTCAAGACCCTAAGCTCGTCAGTAAGTTTCCTGTGGTCATACAGTATAAGACCACTGGGCAGTAGACACATTTTCCATAGGAAAACCGAACTTCTCTTCTCTCAACTAGAGGAGTCGCCCCCTGTGACTGCTTGTTTTGCCGTCACAAGACCTGGGCTCCTTGCAGTCACTGAGTCCACTATGAAGTGTCATGACCTGTATGTTCTTCTGTTGTTTTTGAGTTCTCCAGGGTTTTTTTTTTCTGTTATTAGATTCTGTATTTGCCTTCTTTGTTGAGTTTTCTTTCCCTTCTTTGTGCAGTCAGTTCCCCAGTTCCCTGTCTGTGCATTCCTGTCAAGTTTGTACTTATGTCTGGTTTTCTGTGTCCTGTTATACTTTGAAGCCTGTTTAGTCCTGTATATTTAACTTCCTGCCCTTGATTGGTGTCACCTGTGTTCCCTTCCCTCCTGTTGCCACTTGTCTCATTAGTCTGTGTGTATTTATTCCCCTGCCTTTCTCTGCCTGGTTTTGCGTCGTCAGTGTTGCTTCCCTGCCTGTGAGTGTTTTCCTCGTCTGCTGAGTTTTTGCCTGAAGAAACCCTGGACTCTGTTACTTTGTTAGTTGGCTAAATAAAGGCCTATTTTATGTACATTTGTCCACCTCTAAGTCCTGCATTTGGGTCCACGCCTGCACACTCGCACTGAACCGTGACATGAAGTCCTCTGTACACCAACGAATAAATGTGAGGCAATCCGTCTGACAGCTTGGCTGTAACTGGTCATGCGACAGGATAATGATCTAAGAAACCTCCAACAAAATGTCTGAAAAACATGAAAGTCAAAGTGTCGCAATGGAGCCAAAGTCCGGATCTCAACCTTATTGGAATGCTGTGGCGGGACCTGCGCAATAAATGAATGTGTGCAAACCTCATCGAGCCGAAGCAACGCCGTCAAGAAGAGTGGGCCAAAAAATTCCCCCACAGCCGTGAGAGACTGATCAAGTCAAACATAAAATCATCACTTTAAGTTAACGCCGCTAAAGATGGTTCTACAAGCGTCTGGATACTTTTACAAACAACCTGATGCACATTACTTTAAATTTGGTACATTTGTTACAGTAAACAAAACGCTGACCTCTTTATTATACAGCCTCTGTATGATAGTACCAAAACAGATTGGAAGGGTTGGCAGTGAGGTGTCCAGTTCAACCACAGTAAAAGCGCCACATAGGACACTTTCTATGCAGATAAATCCTCTGACTGCCCCTTGGGGAGAACACAAGGGAGCAGCCAAAGGTACATTTTAAACAAGTTAACATTTAGCTGTCAAACCCGTCCTAATGTGGGAGGCTTGTCAAAAGGCAGAACTGACAAAGCACTGGTGGAGCGTCACACTCAGGCACAAAGAGGCACTTTGGAGGAGAGCAGCTGCTCCTCCAACCAGAGGATGAGGTTATGAGGGACAAGGAACTGTTTCCTCTACTTTCTATGAAGCTTATCATCCGATTTGTGAATTACTTTGATAAGAATTTGGTATCTGTCAACAGTATTAAGAAGTCTCTGCAGGGCAAAGATGAAAGAAATCAATACTGCGTTATGATAAAATATGGAGGTCTGCACTTCCCTATCTTGACAGTTTAACTAAAATCAGATGCCCTTTAAGTAAGTTTAAAGTAAATCACGGTTTCCAATATTCTAAGGTCACGCTAAAAATATTTCAACACTATCTCCAGATTGTGATTAATGTAAATCAAAAGATGGTATATTATTGTGTTCATTTAGGACTGTCCATGAATTTATCCATTCTGGTCTTTTTTATTTTATCACAGGACAAGAGCTTTATCTCTCTTTGGATGTTTATAGACCTTTTTAATTCTCATGCTACATGTTCTAAAAGCTTCTGTGGTTGGCACAGTATAAGCAAGCATCTTAAAGACTTGAAGCGTTAACACCCTTCCTGTTTTAGAAAGTAGTCTCATGAACTTGCTCGGGTTGCTCATTTAACATAACTGGAAAGAATCTCGGCGAGATGTTTCTTCATTGTGTAAGATAGATACACACTTCCTACACACACACACTTTTGCAGGTTTTTCCAAAGCACATCCAACTGGTAGAAGATCCTTTGGTAGATTCAGAACAGGCTTGACTTTATTAGGTACCCCTTGCTAGTACCGGGCTGGACCGACTTTTGCTGTCAGAACTGCCTTGATTCTTTATGGTATCGCTTCAACAAGGTGCTAGAAATAATCCTGAGAGATTTTGGTCCATACTGACATGACAACATCACACTGTTGCTGCAGATCTGTCGGCTGTACATTCATGATGACAATCTACCGTTCCACCACATCCCAAAGGTGAGTGCAGTAAATTCACTGCCATGTTCAGGAGACCAGTTTAAGATGATTTGTGCTTTGTAATATAGTTTGTTATCCTGCTGGAAGCAGACATCAGAAGACGGGTACACTGTGGTCATAAAGGGACAGACATGGTCAGCAACAATACTCAGGTAGGCTGTAAGTTTCAAAGGGTGCTCAGTTGGTGCTAAGGTGCTCAAAGTGTACCAAGAAAATGTGACCTACACATTACACCACCAGCACCAGCCTGAACTGTTCATACAAGGGATCTGTGCTTTCATGTTGCTTATGCCAAATGTTGAAGCAGAAATTGAGACTCATAAGACCAAGCAACATTTTTCCAAACCTCTATTGTCCGATTTTGGTGAGTCCATACAAATTGTACCCTCAATTCCCTGATCTTAGCAGGCAGGAGTGTCACCTGGTGTGGTCTTTTTGCAGATGTAGTCCATCAGAGATGCTCTTCTGCATACGTTGGTAGTAACAAGTGGTTATTTGAGTTACTGTTGCCTTCCTGCCAGCCCAAAGCAATCTGGTCATTCTCCTCTGAGCTCTGGCATCAGCGAGGCATTTCCTCCCAGAGAACTGCCACTCACTGGATATTTTCTCTTTTTCAAACCATTCTCTGTAAACCCTAGAGTTGGCTGTGTGGAAAAAAAAAAATCCCATTCGATCTGCAGTTTTTTAAATACTCAGACCAGCCCGTCTGGTACCAACAACCAAAGTCACTTAAGTTACCTTTCTTCCCTATTCCGATGCTCAGTTTGAACTCCAGCAGGTCGTCTTGACCATGTCGACATGCCTAAATGTACTTAACTGCTGCCATAGCTCCTAATGAAGTGGCCAGTCAGTGTATTTCAACTGCTCTGGGAAAACCTGAAAGGTCTGGGGATGAACAGGAAGAAAAGAAAAATCTGGATATGCTCAGGCTGCACAGGTGGGATATTATCTTTGTCAGTAATATTCTTAGCATCACTTGAAAACTGAACATATATGTTTGCTGCAAGCTGAGTTCCAAAAAGTGACAAAATCCAAACTGAATTAATTTTGTGAATTGACATAAGTATGAAGTCACTGACAACTGCTTCTTTAGCTTCTCAGTCCACTGAAAAAGTTGTCAGTGGGACATATGTTAGGACGTCACAAGACGCTCCCCTTACCAAGCAGATCCTGGCATGAACACAGTGGTCCTCATGCATTGTATTATAAACCTTTGCAGGTTTTCCACTGACGCCAAGTTGTGTTCCAAGTTGGATTCTTTGTTGCTCGTTTCAACTTGATTAATAGCAGCAGTCAAGTGTGTCAAATTAGGGCTTGGAAAAACTACAATTAGTCCAGACTAACTAGCGGCTGATGGGGATCCAAATGAAAAAATGTTGCTGTGCTCCATTTGTTGGCTAGTTTTCATTGACAAAAAGTTAATGCATGAACAAAAGGGAATTTCTGCTGAGCTTCAAGCTCCGCTGCTTGCAATCAACAGACAAAAACACTCATTTAGCAACAAGAGTCCTGCTGGAGGACCTAAAACACTTGAAAAATATTGAGAGCGGCTGTGTGTTGAGAGAAATCAAATGAAAAGTCAGAAAGTTAAATACAGTGTGGCCCATGACTTAGACAGGAGACAGAAATAAAGCAGAGAAAGTACTGGTCTGTACGGCTGATGAAGCGTCCACGAGCATTTCTCTGAGTGGCAGAATTTTCCAAACTACTGAACTGCAGCTAAAAGGTTCAACGTCAAAATATTTATCCGTGAAAAGAATACCATGCACCGAAACTTTATTCAAACCTACACAAAAGATAACGCTTCCTAAGGTGCCGAATGTAGGCCTGAGGCTTGAATCTAATAAAGAAGGTGCATGTTCCTGATATAGAAACTATGCCACACAGGAAACATTGTCAATATTACTAGAGGAAGAAAAGATGAGAGTCCATAAAAAACTCATGTTAGTTTTCCTCTCAGTGTAAACATCAGATTTTAGAAAGTAATAAGTTAAAAAGGCTTAATTACAATTTGGTGATGAGCAAATGAACAGATAGTTGCGTTTGATTTCAGCCTGTTGTAGACGTGTAGCGTATACATGAGCCTATTCAGGCACTATGGCTCATGATGTGAGAACTCCAAGTCCCAAGAGCCATTTTCAGCAGACGGGGATCAGACTGCCAAGTCCTCCACTTTTGACCGCTTACTGGTCCACATTGTAGAAGCAAGACAGCACGCATAAATGAGAGGGACCTGCTGTGATGTAAGGTCTGGTGGCACTGACAAAAAGACAGGAGGTGGAGCTGGAGGTGGCAGAATTGAAGACGTTGAGATGTTCAGTGGGAGTGACCAGGATGGACAGGATTAGGAATGAGTACATCAGAGGGACAGCTTAGACTGAGATGGTTTGGACATGTTCAGAGGAGGGATAGTGGGCATATTGGACAAAGGATGGTGAAGATGGAGCTGCCAGGCAGGAGGAGAAGAGAAAGACCACAGAGAAGGATATGGGCCAAGATGGCGGTAGTGCGTGGCCACTCCAGAACCAAGGCGGTGCTTGTACCCCTGTGATTGTCCATGTTTTGACCCAGTATTCGGGTGTTCGGGGGTGTGGACACCGGGACAGTGGTGTTCGTGTTCGAAAGTCGGAGGTTCAAGGACGACCAGATGCCGTCATAGCTCCGTCCACAGACGGTGCTAACTGGCAATCCGGCGGCGTGGTTTTTCATGACCGATAGTTTTTGGGTTCTGGTGGGAGTATCGTCGCAGGGCTGATGCTGCGGCTGGGCGGTTCCTGGGGCTCTGATCTTGGCTTGCCGTGTGGACCGGGCTTTAAGGCCTCAGCATCACCTGATCCATGAAGAGGACATCGCGGGCGGGGTTTCGTGCTGGGCCGTAGGCGGGCCCTGGCCGGCCAGCATCACCCTTGTATGGGGCACCAGGTCCTGGGGGAACGCTATTTCATTTCACTGTGTATTTATATGTAGTTGAAGCAATAAAGCAAAACAAATAAAGCAATCCAATCCATCCAATCCAATCTAAGGATGTAGTGAAGGAGGACATGCAGAGGCTTGGTGTGAGGTAAGAGGATGCAAGGGATAAGGTGAGATGGAGGCAGATGATCCACTGTGGCAGCTGAAAGAAGAAGATGAAGAGAATTTGTAGGTGCAGCCAGGGGTTGGAAGGTGTCAGATTTGTTGGTGTCAGCATCTCGTCTCTGCTTCTCTGGTTTTTGCAGATGATGCGGTTCTGTTGGCTTCATCAAACAACGGCCTCCAGCTTAAGTGTGAAGTGTCTCGAGTGAGAAGTCTGAGGCTGTGGTAGTCCACTGGAAAAGGGTGGAAAGAGTTGCTGCCCCAAGTAGAGCAGTTTTGCTCGGGGTCTCGTTCATGATTGAGGGGAAAGTGGAGCAGGAGACTGAAAGACAGATCGGCGTAGCATCTGAAGTAATGTGGATGGTGTAACCGTCTTCTGTAAAGAGAGCCGAGTGTGAAAGCAAAGCTGTTGATTTGTCGATCTATGTTCCTACCCTCACCTGTGGCCATGAGCGCTGGGCAGTGACCAAAACAATGAGACCACAGATACCAGACACAGAAGTGAGCTTCCTCTGAACGGTGTCTGTGTTCTTACTTAGAGACTGGGTGAAAAGCTCAGAGCTTGGGAGTGGCTCAGGGTAAATGAAGCCGTTGCCAATCAGACGCTTTCCAGATGCTATCACATGGTCCAGGTGAGGGAACAAGCCCCTCCCACAATGGGACTGTTGCATCTCTTCTCTGCCAAATCACCAATATGGATTCATCTGTTATCGCGAGCCCTTGGGGAAATACCAGGAAACAGCCATGGTGGATCAATATCTGACATTTCTGGGTTCATGATTCCAGCAATTTTGACAAGATCCCCAACACCACTGGCTGAAATGGAGCCCCAAAACCTCTCTTGACCACCTCTGTACATGTTTACGACAATCCGAGGCAAAAATGTCAATAAATGAAGCTGTTGTCTAGTAGTCACTTTCCAGATCTACTGCAAATTTGACAGAACATTTCTGCATTCATAAATCCATACATTTCGATGAGATCCCCGACACCACTGGCTGCAACGCAGCCCTGAACCATGACTGAGCCTCCACCGTGTTTTACAGATGGCTGTAGACACGGTTGTACCTCTCTCCTGACCTCCTCCATGCATATCGACAACCATTTGAAGCAAAGTTTTCACATTTATCACTCTATAAGACCTGCGGCCACCATTTTCAGTCCAGTTCTTGTGTGATTTGGCACACCTCAGCCTTTTCTCCCAGTGTCCCTGACATAAGAATGGCTTCTTGATGGAGACCATTTCTGACGAGGCTTCGGTGAACAGCAGATGGATCAGCCCAAGGTCCAGATGCATCTCTCAGGTCTTAGCGGGATTTTCTCACCAATTTCTTGAGAGCATGACTTTGAGATACTGTTCATCTGCTGTAGATAGTTTTTAGGCCTGCCACTCATTTTGTCCTCTGCTTGACCAACTTCCTCACATCTCTTGAATGTAATTTGAAAAGTCCTTAATATGGACGTCATATTATGCGAGGTAGAAATAAATACATACATCAGAAGTTCACAGTCACACTGAAGCAGATTGAGTCTTCAGTTTTAAAAGCTGATCTGCTCATTCCCATCTGTGCCAACACACACACACACACACACACACACAAAGCATCAGCTGCTTGACTCATTACTGTTAACTACCAGCTAGTGAGCCACACACACACACACACACACACACACACACACACACTCGGGGGTCCCAGGCCTCCTGTTGTGTAGCGTTGTGTGATGATTACAAAGACGATGTTGTGTGTGTGTGCGTGTGAGCCTGAGGTTTGATTAAAAAGCTCTTTTGTGGTTTTGAGATGCTAATCGTTGTATTATCAGCTGGATAAAAGAGAGTTTAGCTGCTTAAAGACAAACAAATGACTTCTGGCACACATACACCATAAATGGCTAATGAGCTGTGTGTGTGTGTGTGTGTGTGTGTGTGTGTGTGTGTGTGTGTGTGATTCTTAATTTTTTTTTAAGACATACTGACAGAGGAACATCTAAATCGGTCTCAGCTCTCAGGCTTCGAACACTTTAAGAAGAAATCCCATCACGTCAGCGAGAGGAAGCATTCATGACATCACTTCTCTGTCAGCTTACAACCAGAGGCCAACTGTGATGTCACGGTGCGGACTAAAAGGCCGGTCCAGGTCCAAACTCCTAAGAGAAATTAATCCGGTCCAAAGAGCTTTCAGCAGGTCGGATTTAGTTCTTCGGTCACTTATCAGCACAGCCGAGTCCTTCCAGCTCTGCGTTTAACCCGCAGCATTATTCAGCCTCTTTTAGCTCACAGCTTCGGGTTAGACTAACTTTTCCCGCTTGGATCAGTCTCAACGAGCTCTGATAAAGACACGCTACGTGCTCAGCAGCAAACACAGCAGGGCGTTTAGCCCCGTCACACCTTGACGACTTAACCAGCGTATGCCGACACATCAAAATTTCTTTAAAACGCTGGCACACGCAGAACTATTATGTTTTTAATTTTATTTTGGACATATACACAACGTATTAGTAACTTATATGGATTTGATGTACGCCAGCGTATTTGACAATTTTTTCATACGTGGGCGTACATCAAATAAGTTATCAGTAAGTTTTGTATAAGTTGAGAGCATGCTGGTATATGTCATAGTATGGCAAGGTTGCCGAAAAATTTCGAGCACGCGCAAAATTTTCGATGTATAGTAAAAGTCAGTAAAATTTTATTTGAATAGCACCGTTCACACACCTTCCTTGAACAAAGAATTACAATAATCCAAACGAGCGAGTGTCATCATCTGTTGACACTTGGCACTAATATGATTCCTGGGTGAACGCACCCGGGTTATTCCATGAGAAATCAGGGAGTGCTTCCCAGCTGAAGCCTTCAGAGTCAGTTCAATTTTTGTACAATACCTATAGTATATTTAATATAGTCTTGTGAAATTTTACCTTCATATTATGAATGTTTTAAAAGTCATGGGCACACACACACACAGGGTATGACATAAGATTTGCAGGGGGGGATTTCCCCCTCATTACACATCCCTGCCTCTATTTTTTTTTTTTTCCATGTGGATAAACTTGTATCCCCCCCTCTGACTTTTGTGACTTTCAGCACTTGTGCTTCCGTGACAGTAGGCAAGATCCTGCAAAAGTCGGGATGATCTAGATCCTGTACCATCTCAACTTTTCTTCATCCCACAAAATTACCTGCTAGCACAAAAAAAAAAAAGAAAAATGAAATGCATTTATAGCAGTTGATTTTACAGGAGCTTCGCAAAACTTCCTAGAAATATTCTTCTTTTTTCACCTCGCTGAATTGCAGTTGTGGCCTGGGGCTGCTGTCTGAGACATTCTGCAGTCAAAGTCTTGATATGAAAGGTGTCTCTGAAGAAACGTTGTGTGCAGTTTGTTGGCTTTGCAAGCAGCCGCACTCCTGCATGAAAATGTTAACCCTAACCTGACTGCCATTCACAGCAACAATCACAGATGAAAAACTGCTAAGCACATTACAGAGCTAATTCATTGTGTCATCTTTATTGACTCTCAGATGATTAGCTGGAGCCTATCCCAGCCGTCATCAGCTGAGAGGTAGGGTACATCCTGGACAGGTGGCCGTTCTGTCAAGGGAGCTCTCGTGCTGTCTGCTCCCAGGAGCTGGGTAACTGAGGTAGGCACACAGGTCTCCCGAGGTCCCCTCCGCCTCCATCCCAAAGCAGTTTTGTTCCCCATGGCCGTTTTCAAGGGCTGATGTATAATCATCAGGGTTCTCCTGGAGGCAGATAGAGGTTCCTTTGGTGGTGGGACCCTCCACCTGGTTGCCTGCTCTGGCCTGCCATAAAAACCTTACCAAAAGTTCAGCGTGACAGTTGCCCCTACCCAACTCTCCTCCTTCCTCCGAAGGGAGCGTGGGGGTGTTCAACGTCTCCTCCTCCGTAGCTGACCCCTTTCCTCCAGGCTGGAGCCAGAGTGGAATAGAGCCCCCAGGGTTTTTCCAACCTGTTTCTGATTGTGGCAGTTAAATAGGCCTGCTGAACTTAACAGCACAGGTGGCTGAATGGGTTTAGATGAAAGAGGGATTTACTTGTGACATGTTGAAATAGTATTTACGCTTTGTATTGTTGCGTTTGATTACTCCCATTTGTCTGCAAACATTCGGCTACGACTATTGAGCATATTAATCAAATAAAAATTATAATGTTTTTGTAAACATTATGGTTATATGTGTAAGTTCTAAACTCAGATAACTTAAGTTTGTAATTATTCTATAAACTTTACATCAGCAGGATGGAAGATGTGGGAAAAGATTCCCCGTGTTCTTTGTTTTCTCCATAAAAAAGAACACAGGGAATCTTTTCCCACATCTTCCATCCCTGTCACATAAGTCACATCTGAATGAGGCTTAAGTCTTTTTTTTTGTCTTAGATTGTTCTGCTGAAAAGACAAATAAACAAAAATTTACTTAAGATTAAAAATGTTTAAGCTGCATAAACGCTTTGAATACCAGTGGATTTTTAAACTTGTCACCTGGCTGCAGTAATGCACAGGTGTACTCCACGGTGCAGTAACATCAGCTGCAAGATCCAAGCACGTTTCTGAACACCCCTCGGCTTTGAAACTATGATACGCGACGGGCAATTGTTTGACCAGAATAAAATCTTCCAAAATGAAGACAAAATAGAAAATCAAAAACGGTTAAAAAAAAAATGAGAGAGAGAGTGAGGGGAAGAGAAAATTTAATCTCTCCTCAGCTCTGAGGCGTGGGAGTTTCTCCGCTTTCATTATTCACACCTTTTGCCTAAACACACAAACGCACACATACACATTCATCATCATCATTATTAAAGCCTTCTATGAATAAGAGAACAAATAAAAAGCACGCGAGAAATCAATCACAACAGTCTGACATCCCTCAGCCTCTGTGAGGAGGAGAAATTTACGTTTGTATGGCACTGGGCTTCATTTGTTCCTGTTCCACGCTTGATTTAATGAGAGTCAGCATGCTCAAATGTGCTCTTTCAGATTTCCAAGCTGGGATTTTTGACTGTTTAGTGTGAGGGGGAATGAAAGTTTAATATCCCCAAACAGCCTGGGCTGGCGCTACAGTACAGCAGTTACAGTATATTATAGGATAAATGCCATTACCCCATGCCATGCAACTTTTGCAAACTATCACATGGGCATAGCCATAACCTATGTGTTTATGAATCCTTTTCTCAATCTTTAACATTAGCATTATGGTGGCTGGATTTTTTTTTTTTTTGTGAGACTAAAAAACTTGTGACATATTTAAAATGTCATAGAATCAAAAGTTGGCTGCAGGAAACCAAAAATTAGATTAATTTTTGGATTAAAAATATTTTTCTTAATTTAATTAAAAATATAATTGAATGTGGCTTGTTGAAGCTACGCTAGGAAGAGAGGTGACCATCAGCGAGCAGCAGTATGGCTTCATGCTGAGAAAAAGTACAACAGATGCAATGTTTGTTTTGAGAGTGTTGATGGAGAAGTATAGAGAAGGTCAGAAGGAGTTACACTGTGTCTTTGTGGATCTTGAGAAAGCATATGATAGGGTGCCAAGAGAGGAACTGTGGAATTGTATGAGGGAGTCAGGAGTGGCAGAGAAGTATGTGAAGGTGGTGCAGGACATGTATGAGGACGGTGAGACAGTGGTGAGGTGTGCAGTAGGAGTGACAGAAGGTGGGGGTGGGATTACATCAGGGATCAGCTCTGAGCCCCTTCTTGTTTGCAATGGTGATGGACAGATTGACAGATGAGGTCAGGCAGGAGTCTCTGTGGACTATGATGTTTGCAGATGATAGTAGTGAGACCTGCTATGATGTATGGTTTGGAGACAATGGCACTGACAAAAAGACAGGAGGTGAAGCTGGAGGTGGCAGAACTG
>VUQH01085960.1:0-10594 GCA_015106775.1 Etroplus canarensis | reverse complement strand
TGAAATATAACTCCTTAACTGCAAATATTTGAAGAAGTGCTTCTTTGAAATTTGGTACCTCTGACATAATTGATCGAATGTAAGCAGGACACCATCTGAATAAAGGTCCTTGACCTTCTGAATACCTTTTGCATTCCAGGACCTAAATCCCTCATCCTTCCAGCCCGGTGTAAACTGTTCATTCCCCCAGATAGGAGTAAAGTGAGACAATACGGGCATATCACCTATATGTTTGTGTGCAGCATACCAAATGGATATTGTATTCCTAAGGAAAGGATTTTTGTATGTCTTGTAAGTGTTTTAAGATGTGCTCATGTCTAATCCTGTCCATCCTGGTCACTCCCAGTGAAAAATCTAAAGCATCTTCAATTCTGCCACCTCCAGCTCCTGTTTTATTTGTCAGTGTCACCGTCACCAAACCATACATCAGAGCAGGTCTCACTACCATCTTGTAAACCTTCCTTTTCACTCTTGCTGTTATTCTTCTGTCACAAAGCACCCTTGACATTTGTCTCCATCCACTCCACTCCACCCTGCCTGCACTCTCTTCTTCACCTCTCTTGTGCTCATGTCTGTTATTTTGGATGGTTGACCCCAAGTATTTAAAGTCATCCACTTTCTCTACCTCTACTCCATGCATCTTCACCATTCCACCTGCCTTCCTCTCGTTTACACACGTATTCTGTCTTGCTTGCACTGAATTTCATTCCTCTTCTTTCCAGTGCATACCTCCACCTCTCTAGGCTCCCTTCTACATTCTATCTATTTTCACTAGAGTTCACAGTTTAAAACTGTTGTTTACATAAAAGTATTATTTTCAGATGGTAATCAATGTTAACTTTGGATTAATGTTGGTCTTGGCATGTCTGTGTTTGTTTTATGACCACGCAGAGATAAAACCTGGACTTTCAACCATTTATTCACTACATTAAGCTGCAATTTACTCATTTCTTTGTGCTGATTTATGAATTCCTCTGTTACTTACTATTTAAGCTAACCAGTTCAATTATTTCATCTGTATTAAAATAAGAGATGCAAGGTGAAAGACTTAAAATACTGTGTAAGCAATGAAATTTCAACACATTAACTTTAAATTGGCCTGCCTGCACATTTCCTTACCTTTGTTTGCACTTGGTCAGCCTTGACAACTCAGGAATGTTGTACGAACAAATGTACTGGGCCACATGTCTTAATAGCTGAATTCAGTCCCATTACCAGAGGGTTATAAAATCAAAAACCTAGCCATGAAGTCCACTTTTACAAACATTTGTGAAAGAATGGGTTATAAGAGGTCATTGAATCTGAGCATGGCACTGTAATAGGATGCCACTTTTGCACAAAGTCATTTGGTGAAATTTCTTCCTCCTTGTAGCTCCACAGTCAGTGATAAGTGGTATTATTGCAAAGTGGAAGTGTTTGTGTGTGTGTGCCAACTGTAAAGTTTGATGGCGGATAGGCTAATGCTGTGGGGTTGTCTTTCTATTCTGTACTTCCAATTTTGTAGGAACCATTTGGGGAAGGCTCATTTCTGTTCCTGCATGAGAGTACACAAAGCAAAGTCCATAAAGGTGTGGTTTCATGGTATGGAGTGGAAAAAACTTGATTGGCATGCACAGAGCCCTGAACTCAACACCACTAAACACCGCTGGGATGAACTAGAACAGACATTGCAAACTAGGCCCTCTCATCCAACATCAGTGTCTGACCTCACAAATGCTCCTCGGGATGAATGGGCAAAAATTCCCACAAAAACACTCCAAAATCTTGTAGAAAGCCTTCCTAGAAGACTGGAAGCTGTTATAGCTGCAAAGGGGGACCAACTTTATATTCACTTCATTCATTCGTTTATGACATTCAAAATCGAATGTCATAAACGTTCCTACGTTTGCCAGCGTATGGCTCATACGGCCTACATACGCAGTCCATATCCTGCAGGTACGTTATGTGTACATTGACTCACATTACTCATAGGTCAAAATACATTGAGATAATGTCTAGCATACCCAACATGTATTAATAACCTATGAGTAACATGTTTTTAACCTATGTGTAACATATATTGTACTTACATCCAACGCATATTGACATTTATAGACATGTTTACTGTGTTCCAGTTGTACTGAACATGTTTCTAACATGCAGCTACCAAATAGTGGTGTATGTGCTGCATTTAAGGGAAGTAGTATAAATGTTCTTCAAGTTGTTAATGCCGGTAATATGCTAGCATTCATTGGTACTATGTTTTATACATGTTAGCAATACATTATGTATACGTCGATATAATGTCATTGTTCTGTGTATGCCAGCGTATGCTTGTTAAATCGTCATGGTGGGACAGGGCCCCAAGACTAAACATGTCTCATTTTCCAACCTAATACAGTTTACACATTCGCCTTACAAGCACAAGGTCCCTGGTTCGATTCCAGGCGGGGACACAAGCCCCTCTCACCATGGAGGGTTGCGTCAGGAAGGGCATCTGGTGTAAAATCTCTGCCAAATTACCGATGCGGATTGATCCGCTGTGGCGACCCCTTGGGGAGAATACAAGGGAGCGGCCGAAGGTATGTTTTCTCTCTACATACAGTTTTTGTAATATCATAAAAAAAACTTTGTATTTAAACTTTGCTTTCTGTGTGGGTGTTGAAGTGTAAATGCCCCAGTGTCCTTCATGCTGACTCACTGGAATGAGTAAGTGTTAGGAGCGGGAAACATCTGTTAACATGATGACACAATACTGTTGAAAACATGTTGTTGTTACTAACAGTAAAATTAAATTATACCAAGGCTTGTAATGAAGCGCAGGACTCCCCCATAGAAAGGCCCTGGTTCACCACTCTGATTTAACCATAGCTTATACACTGTGACTCTGTGAGACAGCTGAGCCGTCCGAGATGTAGGCAAGAACAGCATCATTTGATATAAGATCCTGTTGGCTCATGTCAGAGATAATTTGTTATACAGTAAGTAGGCTAATTAATAATGTCACCACTGTTGTGCACAGCTCTGTTGCTTTGGAGATGCTGCTGCATGAAAGCAGAGGGCATGTAAAACAGAAGAAAGACTCACACAGTGAGGTGGATGCAACACTAAACTTCAAATCCTGATAACTGTTCTTTTTTTTTGTTTTTTCAAAACTCTGATTACATGAATTACTGGTGAGTCTCTTTAGTCTGGATTTTCTGCCTTCACAGCTGTAAATGTATTTTTATGGGCATTAAAATGTGTAGATATAAAGTTTTAGAGCAAGCATAACAAGGCAAAACTTGATTTGTGAGGTGTTTTGTGATTTTTAGAGAGGTCTGTGTGTGTGTGTGTCTGTTAACTAAAAGTCTGCTGAAATTATGTTTTGTATAAAATAGTTAATTTTAAATAAAAGAGGTGCTCTGAGGCTTTATTTACACTAGTGAAAGGAAGGGGACTCAGAGGGGGCTTGGAGTGGAGGCTCTACTCTTATCGAAAAGAGTCAGTTGAGGTGATTTGCACATTTGACTAAGATGCCTTCTGGGCATCTCTTCGGTGAGGTGTTTTAGGCATGTTCTCTGCTAGGACAGATTACATTTCTCAGCTGGCTTGGGTGTCCCCCTGTAAGAGCTGGAGGAGGCGGCCGGGGAGAGGAAGGCCTGGGTATCTCTGCTTACACTGCTGCCAGGGTCTGGATAAGCAGCTGGATTGATGGATGTGTATGAAGAAGGCACAAGAACAAGAGCGTATGATCATGTTGGTTTTTATTGCCATTTCAATGAAATGTCGGTACAGGGGCTCAGAGCTTCTCACGTTATATAGCAGGCAGTGCAGCAACAGCTTGAAAAGATAAGACTTTCTCCAGAAATCTTTATAAAAATCTCATCACTTTCTTTGCTTCCTGTCCTGCGATCTTCTGTTCCCTTGACAGAACTGATGCAGAGTTTTGTTGTTGTAGTTTTTCTTAATCATTTAGGAGAAGACTGCAGCGAGTCCAGAGCACCCCCAGTACCGGTTTAAATGGGAAAGGGGCTGTGGTGACGTCACAGTTGGTGCGCAACACAAGGCTTAGCGTTGGGCAGCATACGCGAGACAGAGCAGGTGGAAAAGCACAACGGAAAGTTAACCGTCCATCCATCCACCTTCTCTGGATCCGGTCCCTGGGGCAGCAGCCTCAGCAGAGGTACCCCCTCCAGCAAGAGATGTAATCTCAGTACGATGTCCTGGGTCTGCCCTGGGATCTCATCCAGATAGGACACGCCCAAAAGACCTCACCAAAGAGTTGGCAAGGAGATATTGTAGTCGGCTGACTCATTTTTTATGTCCTTTCAGTTTCTATCAAATTCAGTTGTATTTACGTAGGGTCACTTCAGTTGGGGGCGGCTGTGGCTCAGGAGGTAGAGCAGGCCGTCCTCCAACAGGAAGGTTGGCAGCTCAATCCCAGGCTTCTCTGGTCAACCCGCCGAAGCGTCTTTGGGCAAGACACTGAAGTTCAGTTGGAGTAGAAAAACACTATATAAGTAGCAGTCCATTTACCATTCATGATGACAGTCACATCAGGGCACTTTAAATCGTATGGTAAAGATCCTGGAATAGAGAGAAATCCAACAATCAGAGCATCCTGTCTGAGCAAGCACTTGGTGACAGTGGGGTGGAAGAACTCCCTTTTAACTGAAAGAGACGTCCGGCAGTAGCTGTGGGCAGATTGATACCAGTATCAGTAATATCAGTACCAATGGTGATATCGTTATCGGATTGATACTTTAGTTTGTTTTTCTCCTCTACTTGCTCTCGTTCTGTCAAAAAAAAAGGAAAAAAAAGGAAAAAGAAAAAAGGAAAGAGGGATTGTTTCTTGCCTCGCTCTAAGAGGTCTGGTGGAGTAAAAAATGCAGCAAATTTGTTTTGCATTGTATTTTTTTAAAAGAAAATACCCATCCTGCAGACTTTGCTCCCACGTGGAACTGTGCTACCATTATAACCCAAACATAGCTTGCTTGTACCTATTTTTTTAAAACAAATGTTTAGCATATTCACTCATCTAGAATGGAAACATACTTATTTTTACTTACAGTAATGACTTTTATTGCCGATAATTCATCCTCCGAGCTTTTATTGCAGGTAAAACTTCATCAACAAGGCTCAGTCATTTACAGAAGGCCTGCTTTAGCGTGACAAACCAGCGCATTGCAGGCATGTGTCAGGTTTTTCAATTAAAACGTCAGTACAAAATCTATCTTGTAGACACACAAAGGCATCTTGTGCCCTCGGTGTTATAAATCACGGCTTCAACATGTAATGTTTGTTTCCCATGACTGCAGCAGAGGGAGAACCGGGGGAACAGAGAGGGAAGCTGGTTGAACAACAAACACTAAAACTGAGATAATACGGTTGCAAAAACCCTAAAGACTCTTTATCTCAAAAAAGCAGATTTGCCGCCACTCCTTCCAAAAAATGTAGGGAAAAATCACTTTCATTGGTTTTGCACGAGCAGTGCTATCTGTGAATGTTGCAGTGTCCATGGCAACCTACCTGGTTTTTTGCTGGTGTGTTTCGCTGAGTGGGTTTTCTTCTGCCAGTGTCAAGTTAGCCAGTTGATAGCAGCGCGTGGTGTAATGAACGGACTATGTGAAACAAGGCCAGAGGCTACGCCACTCCAAAGGTGGGAACGTGAACAGAAAATGCTGAGTGAGTTGAACAAAGATACAGCCAAAGTGGAAATAGCCCCGGAGCACAGAGTTGAGAAAGAGAAGCAAATTATTCCAACAGACTCCATTCAGCTTTACTTTGATTTATTTAAGGGGAAAACTTATGAAAAGGAAAGAGAATGAGAATGCCTTTGGCAGGAGGATTTTTTTTCATTACCTGAAAGATACCACGGAGCTGTTGGATTCTTCAAGACATTACTCACATGTGTTACGAGGTGTTAAAAAACTTCTGACAGCAGGTCCAAAAAAATCAGAAGGCTTATCTGATTCACATTCAGCCGATCTCCTGTTCAAGATCGGCCTCTCGTGCACCTCCCGATCGTTTCCAGCACAGTTGCTGTGTTTTTTATTTATACCTGTCAGTGGAAGTTCTGCTGTGGTCCTTTGCACTTGTGCCACTGCAATCGACACCGGATCTCCTTCAGTGTGTCAAAATAGCTTAAATAGTGTACTTTGGGTTATTTCTGATCATAACACGCTCACTTTCTTTTTAAAAAAAACATTTCTGCAAAATCCAGATCAGAAGATCATGTTATGGGCTCTCTTTCATTAGCCTTATGGCTCATCTACACAGGCAGAAACTGCTGTGAAACACTGTGCAAAAGTCTCAAACCACCCCTCATTTCTTTATAATTTGCTTTGCTAATTTGCTAATTTGCTAAGGAGCCAGACTTAAAATCTGTAAAATGGTCTCTGAAAGTCATTGGCTGCCTTTTCAATCATTTTCAGTCCAGTCCTTGCAACCTGTATTTATTTATTTATTGTTAAGGCTCTAAACACTGACCTACGACTTATTTATGCACAAAAAAGGCACCTAACACAAGCGATGAACCAGTGTTTCATCTACACATGAGTCAATTTTAAACTGTATTTCAGGAACTCTGTTACTAGCACCCTGCTGCAAAAACATATCATTTGTTCCCATTTGTTTGGTTGACTCTGTGAAAAATGCCAAAGATAGCACAGTTCAACAGGCACAGAATAGTATTTTTGCAGGAAAAAAGGTGGTTCCCAAAGAGCTAGCAGCATTGTGCAGTGTGTACTGTTTATTGCACATAGCTCACTGGGTCATGTGTGTGTGTGTTGCTTAGGGCTATTGACCTATTGTAAAAACTGTCCCTGAGTCTGTTTGTCTGTGACTTCAGTGCCCTGGATCTCCTGCTAGAGGGTGGAAGCTTAAACCCCTGGTGTTCTGGGTGTGCAGTTCCTCAGGATACCAACTGCCCTCTTGAGACAACAGGGGCTGTAGAGGTCCTTCAGGGAGGATAGAGGGTGGCCGGTGATTTTCTAGGCGGTGTTTACAACCCTTTGTAGTGCTCTTTTGTGTACCATGGTGCAGCTCGCAAACCACACACTCTCAATGGAGCAGCTGTAGATGTCAGTCAGCAGCTACCTTTTCAGGTTGATCCTCCTGAGTATCCTCAAGAAGACGCTGTTGGGCCTTCTTTACAATCGCTGAGGTTTGCTTCCATGTGCACACCCAAGTACTGGAAGCTAGGCACCCTGTCCACACACTCTCTGTTGATGCAGATGGGCTGCAGATTGGTCCGCCTCTTCCCAAAGTCAACGATCAGTTCTTTGGTCTTAGAGGTGTCGAGGACAAAGTTGTTGTCCACACCCCACCCCACCAACCTCTGTACTTCATCCCTTTATGCCATCCTGTCACCACCAGAGATGAGCCCCACCACAGTGGTGTACTATTTATTGTATTCCCTGCCTTAGTTCTAGCTCTCCCTATGTTTGGTAGTGTGTATTGTATCATTATGTTCCTGACTCTCAGAGTTCTAGTAGTTCTGTTTTGCATTCCTTCCCTACCTCCGGTGTTTTCCATGTGTCTTCACACATGTGCTTAGTTTGTGCTTCTTCTTTTGTGTTCAGTTTGTGTTCAGTTCAGTCTTGTGTCTACATTCTCAGTTGTGTTCTCATTTCCAGTTTTACTTTCATACCAGTCATGTCTCCTGCATACTTACAATATACCAAGCCTCTCTTTAGTTCTATGTCATGTTGTTGTATGTTCTAGTCCTCTGTGCTTCCATGCTTGGATTGTGCTTTATGGACTTTCTTTGTTTTGATGGACCTTCTTAGCAATAAAACCTCACTTTAAGTTTCATTTATCTTGCTTCCTGGAGTCCTGCATTTGGATTCTTTCTCCTCCTTCTGGCAAACCTTGACAATGGTGTGCAGCGTGTCCTTAAAAATTTTGAGGAAGCTGGACAAGTGGAGGACAAAAGAAGAAGTGGCACGCGTAAAAAACTGTGGACAGAAGAAGATCAGCATCTGAAAGTCATGACCTTAAGAAATCGTTTTTAAAATATCCAGCAAAGAGCTTACACAGGACCCTAGAGCTGCATCTGGCCCTTCAGTTGCTGCTATTACCCAAAGCCTCATCGGAAATGGCCAGAGTGGCTTTCAAGAAGCCATTCTTAAGGAAAAGGCTGAGGTATGCCAAAGTACACAAGAACTGGGCTGGAACTCAGTTTTAACAGGTCTTACGGAGTGATGAATCCAAGTTTGAAATTTTTGGGTCAACTCGTCAACATGTATGGAAAAGGTCAAATAGAGGTACAACAGTGAGTGCCTACAAGCATCTGTAAAACATGGTGGAGGCTCTGTCATGGTGGGTGGCTGCATTTCAGCCAGTGGTGTTGGGAATCTTGTCTAAACTGATGGGATCATGAACGCATCAGATTTTGATGCACCATGCAATACCATCTGGAAAGTGACCGATTGACAGTGGCTTTATTTTTCAGGATAACAATGACCCCAAACACACTACCAATGCAATAAAAGCCTGCTTGGACAGAAGAACACACAGTGGGACATTGTCAGTCATGAACTGGCCTCTCCAGAGCCCTCAGCATTAATGAATAAGTGTGGGATCATCTTGACAGAGAACAGAACAAAACAAAGGCAACATCCAAACAAGAGCTCTGGAATGTCCTTCAAGAAGCCTGGAGAGCTATTCCTGAAGACCACTTGTAGAAATGACAAGAAGCTTTGCGAAAAGAGTTCAGGCTGTGCTAAAGAATAAAGGTGGTCATACCAAATATTGACTTTCAAGCTTGCTAGAATTGTACAAACTCAGTTTTTCCTTTCTGTACGGCATTTCAATAAATTGTTGCATGTTTCCTATTTTCCTAGCAACATAAAGGGAAAAGAAGGACAGCTCAAGAGTTTTGCATCTTACTTTCTACACACAGGCAGTTGTTCATTTCTCCTCAGCTCTGTTTCTGACTGGTAGTTTTCTTCTCTTGTAATTTTGTTTTGTCCTTGGCATTGCCACTTATGTTCTGTTTTTGCAAAAAACATTTGTGGGTTAATGAGCTGACCGTTTTCGCCTTTGATTCTCATTCGATTGTGATCTCGGAAGAATCCAGCCACCTTGCAGGGTAGCTTTCCTGCAGCAATGAAAGTAAACTAATCCTTGACAGTTATATTTTCCACAAGTGCCCCAACTTTTGCTGATTTCTTACAAATCCATTCAAGGTCAGTGTCAAAACTACAGTATGCTAGTACTACAATGGTTTAAAAATGAGAAGTAGCAAAGTAAGACAGACTGGTCATCTCTTCATCATCAAACGCTAGAAAGGAAAAGAGCTAGAGAGTAAGATTCAAATGATGGAAGACCAGTTTAGCCTCCTGACTTAAACAGCCTCAAGTTTATTTAGAATGAATTGGGGAGATCGGTGAGAGTCAAAGAACCCTGAAACTGCATTCATTGAAACATCTGCAGCAGTGTTAGGACAAACTTTCTAACAAATGTTTCCATTGTGGAAAGAATGTCAAACATGTGAGTCAAAATTTTGGAAAACATTTTAGGATTTCAGGTTTCATGAATCCTTATTATTTTTATCCATTAGGTTCAGGGTTTAGATTTCAGTAAGCATAGTTGAGTAACAACTTGAGAATCTGAGGTGTTTTAAAATCCTCACCAATAGCTTGAATGCTCCACTATGTTCACCAGCTTGTACTTTATAAGTATGTGTTTGCCAACAGTATGATGTTGAGCAAGTATTGACAAGTCTATTTTTGGAGCTTTTTCTGTGAAAACAGCTCTCTGCTGCAGCTGTAAGCAGCACTGGGAATTTTAGCTAAGCAGCGCTTCACCTCCCCAATATCGCCAGAAACATCTTGTCTAAGAGAGATGCTGAAAAACTAATTTATGCATTTATCACTTCTAGGCTTGATTACTGTAATTCATCGCTATCTGGCTGTTCTGAAAGCTCCCTAAAAGGCCTTCAGTTGAAGCAAAATGCTGCAGAGAGAGTACTGACAGGGACTAGAAAGGGAGATCATATTTCCCCTGTATTAGCTTCTCTTAATTGGCTCCCTGTTAAATCCAGAACTGAATTTTAATTGTACTACTCACTTGAACAGTCAGCCCCCATCTTATCTTTAAAACCTCATTGTACCATATTTTCCCAATAGAGCACTTCTCTCTCAGAGTGCAGGCCTACTTGAGGTTCCTAAAGTTTTTAAAAGTAGAATGGGAAGCAGAGCCTTCAGCACCCCCTCCTTTGGAACCAGCTCCCAGTTTGTATTCAGGAGACAGACACCCTCTCTGTATTTAAGATCAGGCTTCAAACTTTCCTTTTTGATAAAGCTTATAGTTAGGGCTTAGTTATGCTGCAATAGGTTTAGGCTATTGGGGGGCTTCTTATGATATGTGGGGCATTTCTTCTCCACCCACCTCTTTTCACTCCCCATGCATTTATTTGCTGCTGCATGTCATTAAATGTCCAGATGAACAGAATCAACTTTTGAGGTTTTACTTACCTGGATGATTGAGAATGCATCAAGACATTTAACCCACTTTGGCAATGATTGCCTAAAGCTTGTACGTCAGTATGAACAAACAGCACGTAAGATGGCTGATTACAGGAACCACCTGAGATTCAGCCTCAAATGCCAACCGTCTCTGAGTCAAG
>VUQH01085959.1:0-14266 GCA_015106775.1 Etroplus canarensis | reverse complement strand
ACACACACACACAATAATAATTGGGGCTGAAATCATCCCTGACCACTTTTTTCATATAAATCACCAGCCTGCCAAATTTGTAGGTTTAACCCACCTGCTGTTCAGAGCTGCCAAGACATATTTTATTCAAACCTGACAAAATTGACCAAAAGCGTTTAGAGAAATATTATTATGGTATTTATGCGGATTACGGAAGAAACAACATATTGGTATTAGTAAAATAAAGGTTTCATTAGCAAGTAAACCACACTTAAAATACAAGTTTAGAAGGCGCATTTACGCGCGTAATTGGCGTGCGCACCTGCGCGTCATGGAGACCACAGAGAGACGCGCCTAATCTCTGAGTTCTACTAAACTATTAGCTCATTCACTTGTATCATTCAGACCACAGGGGAATGTGCCAGTGCTTCCGATCGCTAGTCCGGACCCGATGCCCACTCCATCTCGAGGGCTCATATTAACTTCAACATGCCAAGTAATCACATGTAATCTGGGTCGCTGCAGCACCGGTTTATGACTTCTGCGATAAATCTCAAGGGAGAAAACCCGCATGACAGCGAAACAGAAATTAGGTTACAAGTGAGCAGAGTAGAAGTGTGACGGCATGAGTGCGTGTGTGTTTATTTTTGTGCATGATTTGGTGGCAGTTTGATGTACCTTCTTTCTTCATGCCTACTGCCAGACACTTCTGAAAGCGACAGAAAGGACAACGTTTCCTCTGAGAAAGGTTCATGGGGCAGCTCTGTTGTTCTGAACAGGTATAATGCTTGTTATTTTGCACTGAACGTTTAAAGAAGCCCTGCAAAATAGGGGGACAAACAGAGACACGCATTATAAGCTTTCATTTATGGCAGACCACAAAACAATAGCTGAATATACAGAAATATACAATATGTCTGAGTAGGTCTTAGTATGTCTGTACGTACCAGACTATAGCTGTTTGGTGTTTACTGCCAAACCAAAAGTGACTTATGGTGTCATCAGAGAATACATGTTTCGCTCAAATTGTCCAAACCTTATCCTTTTACCTTGCAGCTCTCACAGGTAAGCAGTCCATAGTGGTATCCTGACACTTTGTCTCCGCAGACGGGACAGCTTTCCTCTGCCTCTGTCTTTGGCTCCTGAGCTGGAGAATAGTACCAGTGACATTTATTGTCAATATTACATTATAACAGAAACTTCAGCTACTGAAGGTGGTCAGCAATGTGGGATTAGTTCAAATAATGAAAGCCATTTATTTAATGCTGCTTGTTTCAATGATCTGCAAAGCTACTTCTTAAACCAAACAGACTCTTCACATCAAATATTGTGATGTATTTCATTTATTGGGGGTGAGCTTATTTGGCAGGGGTGCAAACAGTCATATAAATCATCATTTTAACAGTAATATATACAAAGAAGGATAACCAACAGTCATCATGTAAAACCCTAAGCGGTTGAAGAGACTGGAGTGCTCTGTTTCCGAAAAGTAAAAGTGTCATCTAACAGTGTTCATTCCTCAGCTGTGGAGGGAACAGCAAGCAGGACCATCCCATTGTTGCAGACACTACCTTATCACTCAGCTTGATTTGCTTGACTATGATCACAGATATGACCCTTATATAATTTTCGGAACTGGTCTTCCTGTCTCCTGTAGTATAACAGGGAACCACTTGAAACTTCTTTTTTTTTACTGTATCTGTGGATTTTCAAATGGAAGTGAATACTGTCTTTCATGCTGTGCTACATTATACATTTACAGACACTGTTAAAGCCTATTCCAACTTTCAAAACGTGAGCTTTTTAACACAGACACTTTCACACAACACTGAACCATACGAAAATATAGCTTCTGACACCTGCATAAAATGTCATCTGCCCATATTCACTTTCATCTAGTACTCACATGTTGATGCTCCCTCCAAAGTTATCAGATCTTCTGGATAGTTGCCAGAGTGGTGGACAAGAGGCTGTGGCTGCTGCAGGTGGTAACCAGGCAGGTCCATTTTGACCAGTGGACATGGACTCCACAGTCAGTCCAGCTTGAACTTCATTTTTGCAGAGATCAGGAGACCAGACAGACACTGCAGGTGGCAGATGAGGAGGCCCAGCAGCGGTGGTGGACTGATCTCGTTTGAGGCCCACATGTGGACTTCGATCTGTAGCGAGTGTCATAAAACCTCTCCTGATTGGCACTCCTACCAGTTAGTCTGTCAGCAAGCAAGCCAGTTAACCCTCTGTATGAGAAGTCAGATAGCCACCTGCTGGATTTGAATCATAGTGAAAATATCTCACTATTACTAACCATCTTGGGCTCAGCTGATAAGAGTCAGCTGAGTACACATTATCACGGTGTCAGAACTACAGATATTCAGTTCATTTGTCAGTTTCTACATTATTCTGATAAACAAGTTTCTATGTGAATGCAGATGTGATGCTTGCAGTAGTCTAACGACACTCCATTAAGAGTGAAAATCTATTCCAAAATCACACAGACATATGATTATGTAAGTGCTATCAGCAACATGTAGAGCTGCTGATAACTGTGTTTGATGATTGATTCAAACTATAACAGAGGTATATGTGAATGGTATTTTATTTAGGTAGATCATCCATACTAGTTTTAACTGTTTAAAATTTGCATGGTTCAGTCTATTTTCCCCAACCTGATGGACAACTTCATCCAAAGAACCATACAGAGAAATCTGTGGATGATCAGAGGTTTAATAAGGTAGGATTTTATTCTTTCATAAAAATTAAAATATTATGCCATGAACAATTATTTCATTAAAACCTGGTTGAGAGTTCATTTATTTTCTTCTGCTTATCCAATTCAGGGTCATGGGGTGAGGTACACCCTGGACAGGTTGCAAGTCTGTTGCAGAGCCACCACAGAGAGACAAACAACCACTTACACACACATTCATACCTGAGGTCAATTTAGAATCGCAAGTTAACCTAACCTTTGCATGTTTTTGGACTGTGGGAGGAAGCCAGAGCACCCAGAGAGAACATGCGAGCTCCACACAAGGGGGCCTAGGCTAGCCAACTGTTGGATTTGAACCTGGACCCTCTTGCTGCGAGGCAACAGCGCTAACCACCGAGCCACCGTGCTGCCTCTGTTTGAGAGTTGTTTCATTTAATTAGTTCATAGCCTATCAGTTAACAGCTCATGGATCTTGTCTTACATCTAAAATGTGAGACAAGTGGCCTCAGCTAAACACTTGTTTTTAGTGAGTGGGTAATAGGGCAAAAGGTGGGAAGCCACTGGTTTAATCTATTGTAATATTATTTTAAAAAATAGTTACAGTGTATATGCATAATGCTGCAAGGGGAACATAGTAAAAGTACAAAATTGGAGCCAGACATCTCTAAATCTCTTCAATTACAGTACTTGAGTGTAGTCCTTTGAGGTATTCATAGGTAGAACATTAAATAGAGACCAGTTTATAAACTTGTTCAAGGACATTTTTATATATTCAGTATAACTCAAGAATCCCCTGGCCACAGATAGGGCGGCTCTAACTATGGCCAGGGGTAAGCTCAGCCCATCCAAACAAACCAAGAGTAATTTTTGTTTTTTTGATCAGCCAATAGAAAAGCAGCACAGAAAACACATGTCTTTCCTAATGTCTAACTGGCTGGGCTGCCTACAGCCAGCCCCCAAAGCCTCCCACTGCCTACTGTCTTAACATGATCAGAGGTGCAAACACACAAAGGAGAGAACAGACCGCAGTATCTCAAAAAGAGTACATGTATGTGTGTGTATGAATGCACGACCCCCCCCGCTTGTAAGACTGTGCAAATGCAAATATATAATCTCTCGCTCCTGTTTGGACTTAAAACTGTCTTTACTACTTTAGAATGTGCCTCTAATTTTCACCCATTTGGATTTTTTTCTTTCTGGCTGCACTGACAGAGAGTCTGCTACTGTGTATGGATCATCTTTTCCCTTAGATACATGTCATGGTGTCAAATCCTTATTTATTGTTTTCTTGTGTACTTAAAAGGAAAGGCTACATTGAATGAGCAGCCTAGCAACATAGAAATAAGCTCTATATGAGCAATTTCAGTGATGGATTGGCCATTGAAAGTTTCCTGGTGGCCTAAGGGTCAAGTTGGCCTGCTATGACCTTGAATAAGTTGAAAGACCTCTCAGAATCAGGCATGGCACAATGACACACATGCAGCATGTCTCTCTCTTTCTCTCTCTCTCTCTCTCTCTCTATCCCTGCCTTCTTCTTTACACAACTTCAGACAAGTCACTCGGTGTAATGGATGATAAAAGGAAAGGCGAAGCAAGCAGAGGGAAATTAAAAAATAAATGTAATTAAATGCTGAAGTCAAGAAGCAGGTCAGTTAAAAAGACTTATCAGGCACACTGAGCCTATTTGTACTGTTGTAGCTTATGCTCAGCTTCTTAAGTTTTATTAGTTTTGCATGATGCTTAAATATAAAGAGAGTAATTAGAAAGTGTGTGCTCACTGTATTGCATCACTACATTCTCTTTTAAAAAGAGTTTCTCTGATTGTTTTGTATATTAGTCTCTCTCTCTCTGTACTCATATATTATGTACTTGATGTTTTATCCATTAGTTTTTGAGGCTTTTCCTATAGCCTGAGCATACCTCAAAATCTCAGGTTCATTCTTTCAGTTTGTCTGTTCTTTCTAAACTTTTATATGCATTTTCTGGGTAACTTTCAGACAAGCGTAACAGATAGATTTCGGCCTTAGGGAGTCACTATACGCCTGTGGTATCAAAGATAATGAAATAATACATTAATTATGCCCAGTGGCATGATGTTTCACAGTTTTACATCCTTCTGTTAAAAATCTTGCTAAAAAAGTTGATTTGTCTGCTGGATCTTTACCAAATTTTGTGTGCTTAATGCCCATGATGGTTAGAGCATCTGATAACATTTATGAGATTGTGGGATCAAAGGTCCAGGTTTCACAACATCATGTTTAAGGTGGAGGCATGCATTTAATTAGAAAATATGTTAAAAACATATCCTAAAATTTACGTTATTATTCTTTTTGTACTTTTTTTTGCATGGCTATGGATACAGGCTGTCTTTCCATCTCTCTTCATGCTTATTTTATGATGCTTATTTTTGTCAGTGATCATACACAAAAACAGTCTTCTCAGAGATGCCAGTATTTGAAAAGGGACTCTAAAGGGATTCTAATTGCCCACCCAAACATAGTAGGGTAGACTGCAATTGCATAATCCCACTACGCTACAGGAGATAAGCTGCATTCCAGAATAAAAGTGTATCTTTACTTAGTAGTATGCTTAGCTCGTGGGATTTTTTTACTGTTCCTCTTCCTTCATTAAAATGCATAGTACTCCTCCACTGAAAAGCTGGAAATGCTGGCCAGTATATAAAATCTTGTAAGCAGTTGTGCAACTTTGTAGTGCCATCTAGTGGGATTGAGTAAAACTGTGCTGATCAAGAGTGAGACTGGATTATTTTTGGGGGGTATTTTTTCCATTTAATCTACTGTCAAATAAGTTTTGATGACTTAGTCAATTAAGACAAATCAATATTTATAATCAAAGGAAATAAATTAAAAACAATGAATGCAAAACATTTTATTGAAAGAAAGAAAATCACAATGTAGATATTTGTTTTTTTTTTTTCTGGTTGTGTTGGTGTAAGACTGTCACCATTACCACAGGAATATGTATTCAACTTTAAGCAATTTCTCCAATGGGATTAATAAAGGATTCTGATTCTTATACTTTTACATAGGGCCTACAATTTTCAGCAGAAAGAGAATTAGTCCATTTCCTCACTGCTGGCACACACTGGGTCATCTTCAGCAAAAAACCAGACCTCGTTGTGACGGTTAAAGATTGTCATTGGACTGCAAGAAACATTCAAGAAAACACACACATACATACACACACACACACACACACACACACACACACACACATCTACATTTGAATACAGAGTTATACAACTGAAGGTTTTGTTTGTGATGCTTTCTTTAGTGTTTTTCTCCTAATGATGGTGATTTGTTTACCTGTTATAGCCAACAGCAAAGTGGGATCCTTTTTTGTATTCTGCATTAGCTGAATCAAGGGCCCTGCACAGGTTTTTAGCATATTTGCCATCAGATATGGATGTCATCCATCCTCCATAGCTCTTCACATACACGTTCATATCTGTAGTGTCACTGATGTACACCTGAAAGTCAGTAGAGTGTCATTTTCTGCCATAGGTATTGATAGGATTTAAATAATTCAGACATGATTGTGGATGTCACTGTGACCGGCAGTAGGCTCCAACTCTGAACAAGAGACATGAGACAGAAATAAAATTCAAGCACCAACTTGTGGCAGTTTTATTAAGTAAGCTTTCACACCAGCACACCAGCAACCCACTCCAAAAGTGGCTTATACCTTCCCCAGCTCAGGTGAGTACTGAGCACACTCCACTTTAGGAGTGGCAAAAACCCCAAAAAACAAACAAAAAAACAAAAAAAACCCAAATATCTACATTAACCAACACCACACAAAATATGCCATGAAAAATATTCACTTATATACAAATTCCTACAATTAATTCAGTAACCCCTATTTAGTTTAAATAATTACCTACACTAAAGTATTTTCCTAAACTCCCCTAACTGGTCCTAATGGTTTTCCCCAAGGGCTCTTAAGCAGGTAGCTGGACTCCATTATCTTGTTTTTGTCCCATACTCTGCTGAGCAAGGGAAGGTGAGCACTAACAACAGTTATATAAATTGAACACAAAGTAAAGTTTACTAAACCATGTAATTCAAAAATATATACACATTTTAAAAGAATTGTAAATCGTGATCAGTTGTGACTGAGATACCTTCCTCACACAGGAAGGATGGCCAGTCCCCCTCTGCTTCCACACCTCCCACCAACTTTTACTAAACTAAATTCAATTAAACTCAATAAATAGAGAGAATAATTGTGTTTTTTCCTACTTTTTAAGTTTGAAAACCTTACCTGTGGATGGGTAGGTTTGGGGGGATTCTTCTGATGTTCAGCTGGCAGCAGAAAACTCATTGTATAGACACCTTTTTCCCAAAAATTCTTGTATGGCATTTGCATAAGAACAGGACTAGTCATTGGAATTTGTATTCCTGAAGGAAAGCACAAATGCACAGGAAAAGAACATCAAAACAAGAAAAAAACATGTAGCTTTTCTTACTAAAATATCCAGTCAAACCACCAGATTATTTCTGGTCCCTGATCACAACTAAATACAGTAATTATGGTTGGTCAAAGGACATTTTAAATTTACTTGTACCAGGCTGAAAAACTGGCTTTAAAAGGCACACTGAAAATAGGATATGTTACAGAAGCATTAAAATCTTTCACTTTGATTATTTTGATATAAATTAGGGAAGAATTCTTAAACTGCAGTTGTGGTTTATGGAACCACTGTATATGTTGTATGCAGATTTTCTGTTATTGCTGTGAATTTCCGAAGTTTGTTCATGCCTAAAATGGATATGTTTATTCATGCTCCAGTATCATTTAAAACGAAAACCTATTTTGATTAGTATTATCTGTGTCTAGAGGATTAAATAAAAAAACAAACTGATACACACATACACACCCTCCTTGTTTTCTCCTGTGATGTATTTATACAGACGATTGAATGCTGCTGGTGCTGCAAATTCCATGAAGAAGTTTTTCTCATCAGTTGAGACCCACTTCACAGAGTCATAGTGACGCACCTGAAAGACATGAACAAACATTTCTGCTGACTTTTTATATGTTTGTGCACCTGAAATGTGAAAAGCTTTCTTTCCGAGACACTCACCTCATATTCATTAGTCTCGCAAATCAAATCAAACAGCAGACACTGTTCTGTCTCAGAACAGAATGGTAACTCAGAGGAGTTGCTGTGAAATTAGAGAGGAAATTGCTTTTTAAAGGAATTTCACAAGGTGATAACTACTTGTGTCAGGCATTGAAAATGTGATGAAAATCGTGGGTTCAAATTCATGTTTCTTACCCAACTCTGGCATCGGCTGCCAGAACCAACAGAAAACAAACAAGTCCTGAAACAAAAATCCTAAAACACACAGTGAAAAGTGGAAGACATTCTAACATCTGACTTACTTTGCACATTATATAAAATTATTTCTTTTAAAGACCTTTTGGAAAGTAAAACTTTACTTACATCATGGCAGTGGGTTGAGTTCTCTGCTTTCAAAAATGGAATCTTTGCAGTCCAGTCCAAAGCTCTGGTTATAAAAACTGGCCACTCCCTGAAGCCATAACACAAAACATGTGAATGAATCTTAACGCCAATGAGATTACAAAGCAGAAACAAAAAAAAACTGGAAAGATTTTTGTGGTATTGAAATATTTTGTAACTTCTTTTACTAATATTATCCCTTAAATTTAGATGAGCCAAAAGATGAAATATTATCTGAACTACTCTGTACCAGTCAACACAATACATAATTTGACACAAGCCACAACAGACCCTCAGAGTTCTTTTTCAAAAAAAAAAAAAATTAACAACACCAGGACCATACATACAGCGCAAACAAAAAAACAACAACAAATAAGCAAATAAGTTTCTCACTCTCTAGCTGACAAGTAAAATTACCAGTGCAGCTAGTGATTGGTATTAAGTGGACTTAATAGTAGGATTCATACTTTAAAAAACAGGATTCCAAGAGTACAAAGCCGCAACAGTTGGTAAAAATTGTGATAGAACATCTTTTTAAGCATTGACTCAAATGTTCAAAATGCCAAGTTCCCATGCCATATTATTTATCACCACATAATGGAAAAAAGTCTTAAGTTACCTGCCTGGCACTGATATTCACAGTCAGACGTACAAAAAAGTGGATGATACAGAAAAGATGGACCATGTTAGCATTTATGTCTCAAGAGAACAATTTACATTGCACCTTTTGTTGGAACAGACCATGTGATCTGTATTTTGTATCCTCTGAACACCAAAAACCCTTCTTTTGTTCCCATTTAAAGAAAATTCTTTCAGTCGCTAGACAAAAGGTGCAGTCACACCCATAAGCACCTACCTTGTGTGCATATGGGTGATTTGGCTTCTCAAAAAAACATGCTTTAATTCCTAGTTTACATGATTTTCTTACTTTTTAATTAGAGGAGGAACAGGGAATAACTAGTGGACTACAATTTGCATAATTTATTGCACATTATAGTATAAACTACCACACATGAAAGAAAGAGGTGGTTAAAATGAATCTTCCTTAGCTGAAAAATGCATTCTTTAATTGTTTAAATTAAGATAACATTAAATAGTGTGCTGTAACCTTAATATGAGAGAAGTTTAGAGTTATGCATTTCTTCTGTTACAGAGAAAAAGTGTACCTGTTACAAAAAGCAGACATGATGGCTTTTTCATAATTTTGATTATCACCCTCTAACATGCATTTTGTAGCATTTACCTTTCTCCTACACATTACATGAAACTTAAGTATTAATTAGATTTCTGACAGACCTTTTTCTCTGATATATGTATATGTCATAGCTGGAAAAGCACAAGAGTGTTAATGGTTGCATTGTGCAAAGTGGAAGTACTGCAGCGTGATGTAGCTATTGGGATAATTATTCAACTTTGTTTTTCCTGAATTTGAAAAGTCTAATTATTTGCCATGCAAGAAGTAATAACTTTAAATTAAACACATTATCATCTCGATAGTGCCATAAACCTGCAGTGCACACTGTGGTATTTCCTCCTTTTTATTAGTCTGAAAAGACCCATCTGGTTCTTTAGATGGGTAAAGTGCATTTAAAGTGCTCGAGCATAAAACTTTGGTGGTTTGTGTGTGCAAGCTGGCAGGTTTCACTTGCCTTGGGCATT
Source organism: Etroplus canarensis (assembly GCA_015106775.1). Classification (NCBI taxonomy): domain Eukaryota; kingdom Metazoa; phylum Chordata; class Actinopteri; order Cichliformes; family Cichlidae; genus Etroplus; species Etroplus canarensis. The sequence continues at coordinate 4,433 of VUQH01085959.1, read as the reverse complement.
TAAAAACTGATCTGAATGCCGGAACGCAACCCAAAGTAAACTGCATAGTCTAGTCAGTCTGAGCTTTGTCCAAGAGAAAATTATATAGTGATCATTCAAGGATGTTTGTGTCTATGGACATATAAACATATTAAAAGAATATCCTTTTATACTTTTCAGAACAAATTCAGGGGTGAGAATTTGGGGCCTTCACCTCACTTGGCTCTAAACTTACTCTTTCATGTAGTTTTCTTAGGTGTTCTTTCACATACAATCATCAGTTATGATCTCTTCTTAATGTATAGGTGCACTTTTAGGTTACACTCCCTAATATCATCTTATGAACATCAATTGAACAATAAGGAACAATAGTGAGCTTTTAGTACAGTAATGGCACTATCTGTGGTTATTAGCAATATAATTATATAACACAGTGAGGAATTATAATATTTGCTGGCAGAAATTAAAGTGTAAAAAAATCCCAGTGATAAAAATAGCATGTCAAGTCATTGTCTACTGAAACACAAAAATTGACATTTTAATTCAAACCAACAATAGCACAATCACAAACACATGAAGATGGTTGCATTGCACAATCTCCCATGCAAGTTCAACTGTGCAACAGAGAGTTAAGAAAATTGTTGCTGTGAGCATGTCAGCTCAGCCAACCTACAGTGGGTGAATAAAGACTAAAATAAAAAAAAAAAATAACTCTTTGGAAAATAAACTAATTGCAGTATTGGTTCATTGTTTTATCCATCTGTGAGGAAACATTTCCAAATAGGTAAGTAGTCTTTGAGCAACTGTAAACACCAGATTTCTATTGTCATTGAACAGCTGATCAATAACATGTCTTTCCTGCCAGACCAGAATTTCCGCACAGTAATTAAAAATAAAAAAAAATCAAAGTTCTTTAGTTGTGGTAAGATGCTTTCATCTTTTTTTTTAACCTTAAATGTTTGTCAAGCACCGAGTGGTTTGGTTTCACTGTGTAAACAAATGGCATTAATGCTTTAAGGCTTGCTGGACTTTTACTAATAGTTTGACTTTTATACTAGAAGACTACCTTTATGATGGCATCATTTCACACAATTTACTCATATATTTTAAAAAAACAAACTTTTAGAGCTGTAAAAATAATCATTTTTAAAAAACTACAAATGGAAAGATATACTCTTTTATATTTATGACAGTATATCTGTACCTGGCACAGTGTTTTTGTATGTTGATGGTAAACTTATATTTAATAGCACAGCACTGCATATCTTATAGACGTTCAGTTTCAATTCAGTTCAGTTTTATTTATATAGCGTCAATTCACAACAAAATGTGCCTCAAGGCACTTTACACTGTAAGGTAAAGACCCTACAGTATTAAAGAGAAAACCCCAACAATCCGATGATCCCCTATGAGCAAGCACTCGTCAGCTGTGGGAAGGAAAAACTCCCTTTTAACTGGAAGAGACCTCCAGCAGAACCAGGTTCAGGGAGGGGCAGCCATCTGCCTCGACCGGTTGGGGGTGAGGGGAGAGAGAAGAGAGAAAGGAGAGCAAAGAGAGACACAGACCATGGGAGAGAGAAAAAAACATTTAATGACATGCAGCAGTAGCAAATAAATGCATGGGGAGTGAAAAGAGGTGGGTGGAGAAGAAATGCCCAGCACATCATAAGAAGCCCCCCGGCAGCCTAAACCTATTGCAGCATTACTAAGCTCTAACTATAAGCTTTATCAAAAATTAGTCTGCTTTCCGAATACAAACTGGGAGCTGGTACCACAGGAGAGGGGCCTGATAGCTGAAGGCTCTGCCTTCTATTTTTAAAAATTTTAGGAACCACAAGTAGGCCTGCACTCTGAGAGAGAAGTGCTCTATTGGGAAAATATGGTACAATGAGGTTTTTAAGGTAGGATGGGGTCTGATTGTTCAAGACTTTGTAAGTGAGTAGAAGGATTTTAAATTCAATTCTGGATTTAACAGGCAATGAAGAGTAGCCAGTATAGGGGAAATATGATCTCTTATAGATATTTCCCCTATATTGGCTTCTCTTCATTGCAATGCAAATGTCCATATCTGGACATTGGATATTGCCAAATATTTATACCACAAAGCACCAAGAATATTGGGTAAATTCACAGACTCATTTTTCATAGTGGGCCACACACAACCCATTTTGATCTGTAATGGACCAGTAAAACTATTACCTAATAACCTAAAAAACACTCAGTATAAAGAAATGCTCTAGTGGTTAATTAAAAGAAACCTGTCAGGATGACTTTTTGGGATGAAACTTTAATAAATAAAAGCTCTGCTTAACTTCAATAACTCTGCAAATGTCTAAAATTATAAAACTTTGATCAGTGATTTAAAAGCAGAAATGCTCCTTTAATCACAATTTCCATTTTTTTTTCTCTTTTTTAAAAATTGACCCACACCTAATAGTAAATAATGACTACACACACACACACACACTGATTTCTGTCATTTAAAGGTTTATCTTTTAACTTACTTTGTTGTAGCACGCCATTCCGTAGGTGATACCCCCTATTTGACATCACCGCTGTAGCTCATCGACATCCACTTTAGAAAACAAGTGTGACCTGCAGTGGTCACAATGATGAATTGCAACACTGAGTTAAATCAGCTGTCCTACCGCTGTGAATGTGACATTTTCTACGGACTACAACAGGAGGCCTAGATTTCATTTTACACGAAGATTTTCTAACCAGATCAGTTTAGAACGTTTTTAAATTTATGCCATTTAGAACTGATGAACATTTTTAAGGGACATGGGGGCTGTTGCAGCAGTAATAACAACAGTAACCACAGTGTGGCTGCTGTTTTTCATGAGAAATGTGGGCGCTTATAGAACTACAACTCCCACGTGTTGAGTTTGCCTGACTGCCCTTAGATAATCACCAGGCTTATGTAGCCATGTCTCTCGTTTCTCCTGTCTGAATGCTGCTGTCCGCAGTGGATTGATTGAGCTACTAGTTTATTACAGGCTCTTTATTTACCAAATCCACCGCTGTGAAGAAAGCGCCACTCACTCCACAGGTTGGTAGATCACAGTCTCACCTACATAGAAAACTTCATGCCTCTAGTTCACGACCTGAATGTGTTTAAGCTGTCCTGTGGGGATTTACAGTGTCTGCTGTTGGTCGCTCAGTCTGAAGTGATATTTTATCCTGTGATGTGGCGTCACTTCACATTGTGTACCAAGTACTGCGCTTAACGCACACTTTAGAAATATTTAAACTAACTGTAATTCTTATGTGATATAATACTACTTAACCGTTTGTCGTAGAAAAAAGTATATTTTTTATTTCAATACATTTATCTTATATTTTCTGTAATATCAAAGAAGTGATATCACCAAATAAAAACTGTATTTATTCGGCCTTAAGAATCGAAGTCAGATGGGTCAAAGTTGCTTACATTATTCACATTAAGAAAATTTGAAGGATTTACAATTGCGTCAAGGAGTCCGACCCATCTGGCACAATTAGCTGTTTATAGCGTTAATAGGGTTTAGTTATTAAGTTATAAAACAGCATGTATTTTTACTTTTGATTTAAGGGATAGCTTCTTTTTTTTAAAAATTCCATGCCAGACTTTTACATCCGAGTATTTTGCTACGTTAAGTATTTCCATTAAGATCAAATACAACATTTCCCAACTGGTGATATACAAGGTCTTTAGATAAGAGATTTTTTTTTAATCACCTTTAAATGTGAAGTGCCATTTTCTTCTTGGAGAAGGAACATATAGCTGCATACCGGTAACTTATAAAGTACCCGTATGTAAATACAAGTTCAATATTTTTTGTCACTCATTTCAGAAAGCGAAACCCATATATTATATTGATTCATTACACATAGAGTGAAATATTTCAAGAATTTATTTCTTGAAATTTTGATGATCAGATAACGAAAACCCAAAATTCAGTGTCTCAGAAAATTGGAATATTACATAAGATCAATAAAAAAAGGATATTTTAAACAGAAATGTCAGGCTTCTGAAAAGTATGTTCATTTCTATGCACTCAGTACTTGGTTGGGCCTCCTTTTGCATGAATTACTGCATCAATGCAGTGTGGCATGGAGGCAGTCACCCTGTGGCACTGCTCAGGTGTAATGGAAGCACAGGTTGCTTTGATAGCAGCCTTCAGGTCATCTGCATTGTTGGGTCTGGTGTCTCTCATCTTCCTCTTGACAATACCCCATAGATTCTTCATGGGGTTCAGGTCAGGCAAGTTTGATGGCCAATCAAGTACAGTAACACCATGGTCACTGAAGCTTTTGGTACCTTTAGCAGTGTGGGTAGGTGCAGAGTCCTGGTGGAAAATGAAATCAGTATCTCCATAAAGCTTGTCAGCAGAAGGAAGCATGAAGTGTTCTAAAATTTCCTGGTAGATGGCTGCATTGACTGTGGACTTCAGAAAACACAGTGGGCCAAC
>VUQH01085957.1:0-24554 GCA_015106775.1 Etroplus canarensis | reverse complement strand
ATGGAGGCAGATGATCCATTGTGGCGACCCCTAACGGGAGCAGCCGAAAGAAGAAGAAGAAGAAGAAGAAGAAGAAGAAGAAGAAGAAGACTGTAGGATCTTTACCTTACAGTGTAAAGCGGCTTTTGTGTTAATTGGTACTATATAAATAACATTGATTTGAATTGAATTATTATTATGAGTGATTGATACAACTGTGGGGTATGAACTTTCTTCAGCTTCTGAATTGTGGCATATCAAAAAAAAAGTTTGACTAACCACTGCACCACCCCTAGGTATTTGCCACAGATTAGGCCAATGGTTCTTAACTTAATAGCAAGGGGGTCCTGGGTTCGAAGCCCTTGTGTGTGGAGTTTATGTGTTTTCCCTCTGCCTGTGTCTTCTCTCTGGGTATTCCACCTTTCTCCCACAGTCCAAAGACATGCAGAGTTAGGTTAATTGGTGATCCTCAATTGACTGTAGGTGTGAATGGTTGTCTGTCTCACTGTGATAGACTGGCAGCCCATTCAGGAATAGGCTCTAACCCCCTTGTGAGCCTGAATTGGATGAGCAGAATTAGATGGATAGATAGCCTAACCTAATGTTTAATCTATACCAAACATTTGAAGTATTCAATTTAAAATCTTAAGAATAGATTGCATTACACACTTTTTTGTATACTGTAACTATCTTTGTGAAAAGACTTATCAAGATCATGTATCCTGACCCCTTACCAAACCTTGACTTGAATCTATTATTTTAACCATAAAAGCAAGTCTTAAAGAGAAAGTGATGACCAGTCAAAATATATTAGTTCTCTCACTCCCGTGGTTTAAAACTCAAATTGTTCCTCATAAAGATAGCTGTGCAGGTACTAACATATACACAGCTATGCTGTACCAAAGCCTAACTTTAAAGGGAGCTACACTTCCCAAACTAACTGTATTTATTTACAAAGATTTGTATTTGTCTTCTAGTATTGCAAAACCATAAACCAATGCAGGTTTATTCCTCAGCAGAAGCATGAAAATGGAAAGACTAAACAACCACTCAATGACTCAATACTGCTGTTAATATGATATACATCATTAATAGTGCCCATAATGAGTTTAAAGAATATAGGCCGTACTATTCAGCTGTTAACCACAAGCAGACACCTGTGAAAGCTCTGTAGGCCATTAGCCAGCCTTGATTTGCCTGCTTTCAGCCTTTATTTGCTTATTCCCGCAAATGTCACGCAGACACACAAGCTGGTTAAAACAAAGCTTAGAAAGTGCGAGGTTGTTCTTTTACATATCGGTCAGTCAATTTGCAACATTTAAGCATGAGATTTGACTATGTGTAAAGTAGAAGCCCACTGGCTACAACAGTCTCACCATGTTAGGAAGGAGAGGTGGAAAGCTTCTTTGGCTTCATTGTCATTGTTTGATGGAACATGATACGTGCTGATATCTATCTCTTTGAACACACAAATAACTTAGATGGGTTTGACACACACACAAGGTCTGCACATGAGCACTTCCACCGTAATACAAGCATAATCTGTCACTTCACGTTTTTAGGAAGTGTAGCCAACTTTAAATTTGAATTGAAGTTTGAATTCTTTTCACCATTTGCGTGTAAACCTCAGCGACACTGAAGTTATTGCTATTTTGTCTATTTTAGGTTTATTTACGTAAACCGTATCCATGGCATTGACTTGGATGGCGAGTGAGTGTCACACACACACTGTTTGCAGAAATACATATTATGGACAAAGGTATTGAGACACCTACTTAGAGGTGCTTTTATGACATCCCATTCTAACTCCACAGGTGTTAAAGTGACAGATTAAGTTGCTTGCAATACTAATTTTAGCAACAATAATGTGAAGTAATCATTTACTGTCACAGCTATGTGAGTGTGCAGGTGTGGACCCATATGCAGGACTTGGAGGCAGATGAATTAAACTCAAAAAACAAGCCTTTATTAAGCCAACTTACAAAGGTTTCAAAGTCCAGGGTTTCTTCAGGCAAAACTCAACAGGACAGGAAACCACTCATGGGCAGGGAAGCAACATTGACAACACAAAACTGAACTGAGTGTAGACAGAAACTGCATACACACAGACTAACGAGTAAACGAGAAACAGGAGGGAGAGGAACACAGGTGGCAACGATCAGGGGCAGGAAGTAAATTGAACACAATGCACAGGACAGAACAGGCTTCAGAGTAAAACAGGAAACAGAATACCAGACATACGCACCAACTTGACAGAAGGCAGGACTACACAGACAGGGAGATCACTGGGGAACTAAAGTACACAATGAGGCAGGGAATGCAGAATCTAACAAAGGAGGCAATACAGGAGACAACTGAGAAAAGCCTACAAGAACTCAAAAACACACCAAAATAACAACAGATAACACAGACCATGACATTTACTGTATGACTTTATCAATCTCTCACATCATTGTGCAGAAAATTTGGCCCACTGTCAGACAGATGGCCCCGCATTTGACTCTAGAATACTTTGGTCTACAGAGGAGTTCACGGCTGACTCAATGACTGCAAGCTGCCCAGATCTGGTGGCTACCAAACAAGTCTGTATCATCACCCCTCCACAATTTGTATTCATATGTTGCGTTTGGTTTTCACCAAATGTGGTGCTGTGCATTATAGTCAGACATCCTCACTTTGGTCTCGTTCGTACAGAGGACATAGTTCCAGATGTCTGGAGTTTGGCTGCCAATAAATCAAGTGCATTTAATAAGCAACCCCTGTAGTGAGTGTCCCTGTACTGTAGGGGTTTACAAGTGAAAGATCCCTGGTTTGATTGCAGGTGGGGACACAAGCTCCCCTTACCACTGAGAGTTGTGTCAGGAAGGGCATCTGGTGTAAAACCTCAGCCAAATTCCTGATGTGGAGTAATCCGCTGTGCTGACCCCCTGAGGGTTAAAATGTGAGGGAGTAGCCAAAGGTACATATTTTTGACTAGCAGCACATAGCTGCTACTTACCCTCTGAATTTTTACAGGACTGCATTGAGTCCTGTGAAAACTTTCTGTTTCTCATTAATGTATGTTACTGGTATCAGTGATCAGAAAATATATCTCCATAGATATACCTGTTGTAATTTCTTAGCCAAACTGAATTTTAATTTCGGCTCGCCTATAAGCAGTAAGTTTTTTCAAACTCTATCTCCAAATGGGGGAGATAAACATGTAATGTCAACCTTAAATAGAGGTGGAAAGCAGCAATGATAATGGCCTGCCAGCTAAAACAGCTACAAAGTCCCAACAGCTAAGTTAATCTCACTGACAGATTACTTTTGTCACGATAATTGAGACAAGTTCGTGTCCAGCAGACTTAAGTTTCAACAACAACAGAGCAGCTGTCCAAGGTATGCAGCAGTGCAGTCATGTCAGCCTGCTGAGCCCCAAGATGAATACAAATTATAAGAGAAATAGAAAATCACAGAACAACAAAACCTGACATTGTGGCAAATCGGGTTTAGTTCTGCAGGATAGGATGCTTCATATGAACGCAATCTGTGAAGAGTAAGTGTGCCTTTGGAAGTATATGAACTGTGCTTTTCTCTGCCAGAAATGCATTGGATCACATCTCAAACACTCCCTTGCCAGGCCTATTCTTAGCCTATAGGGCAATCACCCAACTGGGAAAGACTCAGCGCAGAGAAAGAGGGGGCCGTGTTTTATCTTTGATGCCCCGAGAGCAACAAGACATCACCCTCACATGTCAAGATGCTTAGTGTTGCAGCATGTGCCTCATGGTGGCAATGATCCAGATGCCTTTGGAGATCCACTAAAGCTGACTCTGACATTTGAGATGATAGGGAGACACACCCACACACACACACAAAAACACACGTGCGCTCTCATATCTTCTAACAGTCACTTTAAGATAGTTCCCAGTGCCCAGACATGATGTAGTGGTTTGAACCAGCATCTGTGGAGACACATACTGCATATGTCCACTGTCAAATCTCTAAAGAAAGCAGTTTATTTAAAATTTTTACTTCAAAGCCACATTACCACGGTGTGTAACATTCAAAGATGGTGTGGTCACATGATTGATAACAGCTGTCTTCCCGTTGTTGTGAAGTCAAGCAGAGGTCACACCTGATTCAGAGAATGATTGCAGACTAATAAACTCCTGAAGTGGAGTAACTCGAAAACTGGTCGAGTACACTTCTCTTCACATCATTAATAGTAATTACACAATCATTATATGTTTAATCTCATTGCTAAAATGGTACATTTACCTGTGGTTTTGCGTCAACATATATGTTCAGGAGCTACTTGGGCAACTTACGGCGCGTATACCTTAGCATGCCGGTATTTTGAAGGTTTTGTTTGTGATCAGGCATCCAATTTGAGCCATCTTTTTTCTCCTCTTAATGTGAAAGTTGGACCAGAATAGATATTAGTGAGATCATTTGATCTTAATCAGCAGCTAAACTGAGGCTTTGTGCCTGAGTTTACTTTCATATGACAGACATTAGATTGTAGCATTTGAAAGCAGAGGTGAATATCTAAACAGTGTTCCTGGGCTTTCTTGTTTACACACTCAAATTATAGTGCCTGTATTTCAATATGGGTTATATATCACATTGTCTTCTAGTAGCAATCTAGTCAGAAGACAGGTATGTAATACCGCAGTACTTGGCTGTATTTGCAAATAGTGTGGACCAGACTTTTAATGGTGGGCATGCCCATTTATTTGAAAAGAATGCACAGTATGATGTGGATAGTCACGATGGACTTAAAGTTTTTGCAGGAGTTCTGCAGTTTGGATGCATTTTGCGTCCATTTTTTCTTTACCATGTGCACCACAGCTATATTATCTGTAATTTACAGTGTTTTTAAATTATTGATGAATATTCTTTTTGCCACCTGTCATTTTGAATAATAACAAATAATTGCTTATGTTACTCACTTAATGTAACATAATGTCCCTTCTCATAATTAGACAAAATGACATAATTGTCTAACTAAAGGTCCAACAAGCAAACAGGCAGGATTCAGTAAAAGCATGTCCAAAACTAAATAGAAAAAAAAACATGTGCATTCTTTGTAAATTTTAAAGCTTCAGCTTTTATTTTACTAGAGCATTGGAATGAGGAGCCACTTGATTGAACAGGAACAGAGCAAGTGACTTTTTAAGTGGTCACCAGTTTTGAAAATAGTTTTGTGACTGTGTTTTTAAAGCTATGAGTAACTACTGGTGTCTGGGAATGCAGAGGACATGTGGTGGACAGACAGTCAGCTGGGCGGCGTGTTGTTCTGTCAGTCCGTCCATTTCACGCTATGACGTGAGATGAGCTGGGATGAGGTGATGAATACCAGAGAAATGATGTAATTGTACAGCCTTTCATTATATTTTTACAGTGACTCATCTTCTGTAGATAAATTACTGTAAATAACCTCCATCAGTTCATCTGCCCATATTTTCAACCAATCATCTCAACCTAATCATTCCAAACCAGGTGGCAGTGCAACGCCCATCCTTCACTTGATTTTATGTACAGTAAGAATAGCTTCTTCTGGTTTAATACATGACACATGCTGGTGTTAAATATTTGAAATGTACCATCACTTTTTAATATACTTGTAATCCACTGGGAATTTCATCATCGTTCAGCTCATTGTTTTGATGTTACAGGCAATATCAACCTTATTTCACCCCATGCCAAAGGAGACAGGTGTTTCTGGGGAAAAACAGGATCAAATACATACAAACAGAGCTGCTGACTAACTGGTGAACAGAGTGGAGCATTAAACAGATCAAGAGTCAGATACTGTATGTCCTTAAGTGGACGTGGAAATCAAACTCAGCACTAAAAGCATGGCAGTTTCATTCACATAATGGCCAGATACGTGATTCCAAATGAATGCTAGTGGTCTGTTGGATCTGCTAGAGGCATAAAAAGGTAACTGTTAACAAACCTGTCAACAGTTAATATGATACAAATGAAATATAAATGGTCTATCACAAAAACTGTCTTTTATAGTTTGCATATGATTCCAAACTAAAACGCATATAATGTGCCTTGTAGTTTATATGCAGGAGTCAGAGTTATTGAATGTATCATCTGAGATGTAAACAAATATTTATGATCCCGGTATTCTACAGAAATTTTAAAAAAGTTAAACCCTAAGCTGTCAAGAACTAGGGCTGTTCTGCATATATTGTTTGTGAGCCTTCTTGACTTCTCAGTGGATTTTCATTCCCATCAGTTTGTGCTATACAGACAACCAGTAACGAGAAAGCTTATCACTTTCCTTCTGTACAGTACTTCACACTTTACAATAACCTGTGAATTGCGATGGATCGTGAGCTGGATGATCTACCACACCACTGACGTTCTGGTTATCAAATCAGTTATGGTTTGAGATGTTGGTTGACTTTATCAGAAAGTTTCCTAACTTAAATAGCTTTAAAATGTTTCAGGTCCACGTCCTATTTTCTCCTATATGTACTTTTAAAGTAACAATAAGAACAATGGTAAATTCTGTATAAACTCTCTAATAACTATAGCAATCGTAAATGTTTATGATTTATGATACTTGCCTTGAGCTTCAGTCTTTACAATAAATGTAAATCCAAGGTTTTGTTCCTATTTCAAAACAGTATTTTCTTTAACAGGACTGCCTTCCACAGTACTGTAGAGATTTTTCTAAGCTACACTTCCAGCAGTAACATGACCCTTTACAGACACAGGAGTTGTACTAATGAATCTAATTTGATGGCTCACTTCCAGTGATGCTCAGTGATACATTAACAACCAACTCTTTGTCTTTTATTTCCCTGCCTGTCTGCCTTGCGTCCAACATCCAACTAAACCCAAAGTTGTTTTACGCATGCTATAAAAATGCTTGCTTGCTCTAGCTCATTGTGTTTAAAAGGCCGGTGTGAATATAGTTGAGCATGCTTGCTATATGGAGCAGCCTGCCTGGAGAGGAAGAAACCCCTTAACATCTGAACTACACAGACTAGCGCTTTGTCTGTGACTGCTTCAAAACTCATAGACAGACAAACTGTTCGGTAACTCACAGGTCTGTCGAGGCAGATGGTTTTTGGCTAAAACTCCTTAGAAACATAATTACTAAATGGCCATAGCAATTGTTGTGTTTCATAAAATAGGGAATTTCAGATCAGTAACTTTTTCCAGGTATGTGATTCAATATCTCCCTTAAGAGCACTTAACATATGAACTGTATTCAGGCTCATAATATCTTTGCAGATTAGTTTCCTTATTCCTGTATTGTTACAGTTCAGAGAGCAGGTTTATTTTCCATGAGTGTGCAGACTAAGTAAGAAGTTCAGCATTTTTTTTTCTCATTTATATCCAGCCACAGACGGACATGAGTAAAAGCCTGGTCTGAAGCCTTACTAAGCTTACTCATGCAAGTTTTTGGTCCTAAAACCGTTATAATTTCTGACCTGAGGATGGTGCTAAAAAAAAGCCAATACATCATTAATGTTAATGCAGTTCATCTAATGAGGAAGATGAATATTCAAATTGAATGTCATGTCATGCAGTAGTTACAGGATTAATTATAAGAGGATCAATCTAATGGTTGTGGAGACAACAACAAATTTTGAGCGTATCATTATGCACAAATTATCCCCATTAGTGCTGATACAATTAAACAGTGTCCCCGTAGTGTAGTGGTTTACACATTCACCTTATAAGCGACAGGTCCCTGGTTTGATTCCAGGTGGGGATACAAGCCCCTCTCACCATGGATAGTTATATCAGGAAGGGCATCCCCTTGAGGACTAGCCAAGGGTACATTTTTGTGCCAGTAGAATTAAACACATGTACAGCTATTTCACTTGATTAATGAGAGGTTTGACCAGCCTGTGGCTCTGCATAAAGATCTCCAAACTCATTAGAGGTTGCCCTCTGTGGACCATGGATGGCTGTAACTTGCCAGTATCATAGGTTTACTTTTGTAAAAAAAAAAAAAAAATAGTGAGAAAAGCACCTTCAGCCGCTCGCTTATATTTTCCCCAAGGGGTCGCCACAGCAGATTAATCTGCATCTGTAATTTTATGCCAGATACATTTCTTGACACAACCCGTCATGGTAGAAGGGGCTTCTGTCTTATGTTTGTAAATGATGAATATTTCAGGGAGATGCCATTATGTTAATTAAACCAAGAATTTATACAATAAAGAAATTCTTGTCCTGTAAGCTGTTCAGTCAGTTAGATGCAAACACCTGGTCTAAGAGCTTGCCTGAGAAGACCATGGAAATATCCCTTCAACGTGTGTACTCAAATGTGTTCCCCAATTATAAACCTGCAGAAATGTAAAAATGGCCACAATGTATGGGAAGTAACTGTGTACAACGTCTCTTTCGAGACTCAAATCTGGTTTCTAGTGTTCTCAGTGGCCGGTTGTCCTTCCTGCTTTTAAACCACATGGTAGATGGGGAACATCCAAATCCATACACATCCTGGTTTTGGCAGTACTTCAGCTAATTTAGTAAAATATTTACATTCAGTTTATGTACTGTCTGTGCAAACTCTTTCTCTTCTGTCTCTTCTCATTAGTGACATTACTGGGGAAAATGTGACCTCATGATGCACATTTTTACTAAGTGTAAGCTTGTGCTAAAGAACCGCTGTAACAATTTATTTTACAACATCTCCTCCCATGTGTTCTACATAGTGTAGTGGTTTACACATTTGCCTCAAGTGTGAAAAGTTCCCAGTTTGCAACTGGGAGGAGACACAAGCCCAGCCTCAGGGGTAACAAGCCAGTATTCTCCTAGTGCTGGTCCCAAGCCTGGCAAATTCAGAGGGTTGTGTTAGAAAGGGCATCTGGTGTAAAAATCTGTGCTAAATCATATATTCAGATTCATCTACTGTGGGAACCCCTTGGGGAAAAGAGGGGGAAGCCAAAAGTACCTTTTTGTTAACTCTTCCCCAAATTAATGCTGCTTCTCTGTCCTTGTTTCACCTACAGGCACTGAACAAGAAGGAGCACAGAGGCTGCGACAGCCCAGATGCTGAGGCTTCCTATGTCCTTACCCCTAATACTGAGGAAAAATACAAGAAGATTAATGAGGAGTTTGACAACATGATGAAGACTCATAAAATTGTAAGTTACACTATTGCTTTTTGTTTGTTTTTCAGAATCAGAATCAGGATACTTTATTCATCCCAGAGGGGAAATTGCATTTAAACATTTTGTTTCTGTAGTTTGTTTAGCCACTGCATCCTGCTGGCTTTTCCCACCCACATTTTCTCTGCAGGGGCATGAACCATAAAACCTTCCAATCGTATATATCTGCTACCCACAGACTGTGATTATATGTCTGTTCACTTTCAAGAGAAACCATATGAGAAAATAGCTGAGAAACAAAGCTGGAGACAAAATAACTGATGAGAAACAGTGTTTTTTTTACCATTCAATGTATTGTACTGTGATATTGATCAGTTCTTTTGTTTGTTACTATCTCTTCAGTCCACAGGCCAACAGCAGCAGCACTTCATGCATGTGGCACCAGGCAGCATGGCCTACAGTCCCAGTGCAGGAGGAGGAGCTACTTCCCAAGCTCTAGCTGCAGCCACAGCAGCTCTGGCTGACAGCGGGATCCTTTCCTCACCTCACACACACCTCCACAGAAGCTTAAACTCTTCACAAAGACCTTCCAGCACTGGAGGTGAAGGCAAGCATACCATTTTTGAATTGTTTTTTTGGTGACTAAACTCATTCGTAAAAAGCACACTGAGCTGATGACAATCAGCCATAGAAGAGATAAGGTGGGGATGTCCAGATAAGTCTTAGTTATGGGTGGACGAGTAAGTGTGCGAAAAAAAAAGGTACTGAAATTAGATGGTATAGTAGTAGCAGGAGATTTAGCACACATGTATTCTTGGCAGGAGTAATCACTAAACAGAGCATGAAAATCATAGAGCAGGTGGCAGGTGAACCATTAAAGCAAAAATCTCCGCGTGATTACTGAACATAAAATGTGAAAAAGGTCTAATAACAAGCTCTACATATGCTTGTGTGTGTTTACCCTCAGGTGGTCTGCAGGGTGGTTCTGAGCTGACTCTGCAGAATGGATCTGGACCAGCTGGTATGTATCCAACAGGAGTTTTACAAACATCCCCTGTCATGTATATTGCATGCATACAACACATTTCCCTCCATGCAGTGCAATATTTGCATGTGAGCAGCTGCATCTGTTGACTGTATGTGATCTGAATTATTTATTTTCTCTGTTTTTAGGTTCTTAAAGGGTTAAAATTATTTATTAACCTGCAATAAAGAAAAAAATATGAGGGAAAAAAATGTAGAAAAATAAACATTATTTCATGTTTTTTACTGCTCTGTCCTGGTAATTAGTTCATAGCTCCTCTGATTTAGGTTTAGTTAATGTTTCTAAAAGGAGGAGTTTGATTTGGTGTTGGATGGAGATGATATGTTATTGGTCGGTGAAATTGATTGTGGAGGCCAATGGAGTGATGCCTGGATGCACCTCATTGTCACTCCTCCTGGGTTTTGTTGCAGCTGCTTCTGCCCTTTGCTTTTGTCTTCAACCCATCCTACAAACTGTCCTTGCATAATACCCCTCCTGTCATGTTCGTGCTTTCCCTCCCAGAAACACGGCCATTATGTAATGTCAAGAGAGAGAAAAGATGAATTATTCATTATTATCTCCTGTATAATATATAGCTGTACTTTTTTCAGTCTGTATGCAGAGCTTGGTGTCGATTTAATGGATCTAATACACGGGACTGTAACACCCCACTCTATTTTCAAGTGCATTCCAAAGCTCTAAATATTTGAAACTTGTGCTATATGCATGATGCTTTCTACTAAAAAGGCAAAAAAATCTCTTGCAGAGTTCTTATTAACAAGTAGTTATGGTCAACACTTAAGTGGAAGTTGGGATTTAATCACCATCACTTCTTAAACATCCTCTCATTTCCACATTTCTGTGTTCAGTAAACGGATTTGGAAAGATCATACCACCAAAATCTCCTCCTCCTCCTCCTCTCCCACCTCATGGGAACAGCCTGGTCCCTACCAGCCGCAAGACAGATCTCCGGGTTGTCATTCCTCAGTCCAAAGGAATGATGCAAACACTGGTAAGTTTTTATATTTAACACCACAACAAAAAATGCTTTATAAAGGTTAATAATGATGAGTAATATCCTACTTGAATAAAGATAACTACCTAAAGCTTTATGCATTTATTTGGATCCACTAGGGAGGAGAAAATCATGCAAACAAGCTGAAAAATGCACAGCTGCAAACATGTGAAGCTAAGTAGTTGTCCATGTAAAGGTAGACACAGTATAATGCAGCACATTCAACAAAAACCATCTTTAACACCAACAGCTTTTTTAAGTTTGGGAATTTTCAGCTCTGCAAAACCATGAACTTATGAGATTTCCTAAGAATCAGAACAATGTATTATATTTTCTAAGCCCGCGGGTCGCTGCACTCAAGCATGAACAAGGTAAATGTGTAACACAGACCAACAAAGAGTGGGTCAGCAGCTTTTGAGAACAGTTGGTTTGTCACCATTTCGAACAGATGGTTGGTGGTTTTGCAGATGCAATCACTGTTCCTTGAAAGAACAAAGGATATTGACAAAAATGTCATTGACTTCATTGCTACCTCATTCGCTGTGTTCCCTTTCACTGGACTCGGTCTTCGTTCAGTATTCAAGTCTTTATTATAAAATAACACACCTGTGATTACGTTTAAGCTTCCTTTCCCTATAAATACATATCTACATATGCAGAATCTGTAGGCAAAAGGGAAAGATTGCTGGTACCAGGCACTTTTTGCTTTCTGTTTGTATTCCACTTGTAGTCCTGGTTTTCTTTACAGTAACATTTGGGTAGGCAAAATGTATGTTTGGAGAGCAAAAGGTGATTGCAATCTTGAAATCTGATGACGGTTTAGCTTTTTAGTTGCTTAGCCCAGACATCCACTGACAACACCAGAAGCCCTGAAAAACTGCACGTTTTACACAGAGGCTGAGAAAACAGACTAGCCTGTAGGGTTTCCAGATTGAGGTTTCTCACGCATTTGACTAAATGCGTATATCTCATCATAAAATCTATGTAATGGGTGTGACATGGTGTTCGCACTAAATAGCAGCTTGTACTAATACAGAAAAGAGTTTCTATTTCAAAACGATGGTTATGACATTTAAGAAGTAATTTGGGTGGATTTAAAGCCAAGATAGCAATGGTTGGCATTGCCACTGTTAATTATAAGAGCACGCTGTGAATAATACTTTATATTAGTAAGGATTTTAGGCATTTCTCTATTGGGAGAAGCTTAGGTTAGAATTAGTTTAGTGTGACTTTTGATCCCCTTGCTTGTTCACATACAGATACTTCACATGATCCTTTAGTCAAATTGAATTTGAAAGCTTATTGTGTAAAATTATACACTAAGGTTCCGGATGACAACAGCCTGCTCATCCGAAAAGATGGATGACATTTCAAGTAAGCTGCCAAGCCATATGCCTCTGTGGGAAGGGAGTCCAAATTCTCTGGGGAAGCTTAAGTCAGAATCAGACTCAATACCACTAGAACTCAAATGCAGAAATAATATCCAGTAGCATCTTAAATTATGGCACAAAAAAGTCCTTTAAAAATTGCATGGTATAAGAAGTTCTGGTCTTTACGTGGATGACGTCAAAGCAATAGTTCATTGTTTTGTAAAGTGACACAGAAGACTGTAGAAGGAGTCTGTTTTCCTTTCTTCAGATTCCACATTTAGTAGCTCTGCTGGGTCACTGAAGGAATTGATTTGTGCTTAACGCTCCTACCGTTGCCCTTACCTCCCACACTATGCTCAAACATGATGCAACGATTGGTAAACAATGGAAACTGACACTATTTCCTTTTTAGTCTGTTTTATGGTGACCAAGTGGCTCCATTACTCTGCTGCCTCTGGTTTTTTATTTTGTTTTTTTAACATAATGCAGAAGGAGATGAATTTCTCTTTTCTGTTGTTATGAACATTAATGTAAAGGTCCAGATTTTGGGGGGAAAAAAAGAAATTCTTTGCCCAAATGAAGAAATTTCATGCATATGCTATATGAGAAGAGAATATCATGACTTTAGAAACAGGTTACAAATCAAAGCACATTATGGGTAGCTTTTAAAGTCTTAACAGTGAGTAATATCAGTGAACTTCTGAGTGACTACATTTCTGATGGAGAAGTGATAAATGAATCAATGCTCTTCCATCCCACATTAAATAATCATCACAATTCCTCATTGTTCTGTTTATCTTATCTGTTTATCAATTATTGCTGATGGCTGAATGACAAATAATATATTGTCATCATGTTTGCAGGAACCATTAGCATGGCCTGATTTAGTTGTCTGATACCACTTTAAATGGATTTTACATTGGTGTGAAGCTAGAACACTGAACAAAACCAAGATCAGAACCATTATACCGCTAATGTCTCCACCCTGTTTCGAACAGCAGAAGAAGCTACTCGTGTTTTTTGTTTCTGCTTTTCATTCACTCCAGTAGAATATGCTGCATTGTGGTCACACAGCAACTGCTCAGTTTGATCATTTTGAAACTGCCTTTCACTTCCTCCTGTATGCATGTGTGCACATTGTAACTGTAAGCAGCAGGCCTTGTTTAATGTTTGTTTTCACAAACAGGCAAGAACAACAAAGCAAAAAAGCAGAAAGAACTGAGATGGTGTTCCTCTCTTAACAGGATATCTGTCTTAGTGTTGTCATCGCTACTATGTTAGCTTTAACTTGGATACTGTAGTGTATTATTTGTCACTCACAGTGACCAGGACACCACAAAAACACATGGAAATGGAAACGAAATGTGGTGCAACCAGACATGTGTGGGTTGGTTAACCCATTGTTTTTATTTTTGCTCAATCAGTGAATAACCTTTTATTTTTAGGGTGACATGATTGCTGATGGCTAGAAAATCAAAAGCTGTCAGAATCAACTCCTAAATTCTGTCTGACATGTAGAGTTAAGGAGCCACCTGTTTTAAGAGAATGAATTATGTGCTTATATTCAGTTGGGTTTTGTGTAATTGTTAAACCATCCAGTCAAGTAAATGACACTAAAAATGATATATTTGTTTGATAAAAAGGAGGATTTTTACTTCAAAGGACTTTAAAGGAAAGATTTCTTTTAATTAGACAGTTAAGTCTTTGTCTAACAATGGACTTTCAAGTATTTTAAAACCAACTGTGGTCCCTTATGGGTTAGCGGACTTCAATTTTACAAAACAGTCTGTTTTCCTGAGAAGGATGCCAATCCCTGTCAAACTCAGGTCTCTAAAGGAATTGTAGGAAGCATATGAATTTAGTAAGTAAAGCATGAGTAAATGTTCCAGGCTGATTAAAAAAGTATTTGAGGTGAGACTGTTTCTCATAATCTTGTTTGTGCCCTCTGTAGAAAAGAAAAAGCTAGTATATATTGACACCTTGTGGTTGAAACAGGGTACCACAAGTCCTGTTACAGGATGCAGTATGCACTCCCTGGCCACTTTATTAGCTAAAAATTGCTATGATTTGAGGTGATCTGAGGTGATTTGAGCTTTGTGACTTCCAAATCAGAATCAGAATGCTTAATTTGGCACGCTACCCTCCTAGGAACAGCCATCAGAAGACTAGTACACTGTAGTCACAAGTATATATATATGGTCAGAAACAGTACTCAGGTAGGCTGCTTGTGTTTGTGCAATTGGTACTAAGGGGCTCAAAGTGTGCTGATAAAATATCAGCCACTTCATTACACCACCAGCAGCCTGAAATGTTGATACAATGCAGCATGGGTCCATGCTTTCATGTTGTTAATGCCAAATTCTGACCCAACCCTCCAAATGTCTCAGCAGAAATCAGAGTTGTCAAAATCGGGCAAAGTTTTTCCAATATCGTCTTGTCCAATTTTGGTGAGGCCATGTGTGCGTTGTACCCTCAGTTTCCCATTCTTAGTTGACAGGAGTGGCACCCAGGGTGGTCTTCTACAGCTTTAGCCCAACTGCTTCAAAGTTAGATGTGTTGTACATTCACAGCTACAGGTAACAACAAGACATTTTCACCCAGAGTGCTGCCACTCGCTGGATATTTTCTCTTTTTCAGATCATTCTCTGTAAACCCTGTACAGGAAAATCCCAGTAGAGCAGCAGTTTCTCAAATACTCAGACCAGCCCGTCTTGCACTAACAATCATGCCATGTTCAAAATAGCTTAAATCACATTTCTTTCTCATGATGCTCAGTTTGAAGTTGAGCGGATTGTCTTGACTGTGTCTACATGCGTAAATGCATTGAGTTGCATCCGTGTGACTGACTGATTAGATATTTATGTCAAAGAGCAGTCAACCAAGGGTACCTAATGAAATGCCCAGTGCATATAATTACAATCTGTACACAAAAAAAGAAATAAACAAAGAGATAATAACTTTTAGACTAAGATTTCATGAATGACCTCAATGATCGTGTGTCTGTTTTATCATTTGTTTTCAGAGTAACCAGAGGATGAGTAGCAGTCAGTCTAGTCAGCCTCTTTCCACACCAGTGGTCTCCATCACCACACCCAGTCTGCCTCACCAGAGTCTGGTCTATGCCGGCATTGGCTCTGCCTACAGCAATGGTACATGCTCTTCATTAGTATTTATTAGTATTTGCTATAATATGCCCCAAAATCTGTAGGTTTTCTTGGTTCAGTTAATCCTTGAGTTATTTACACACTCTTAGATTTCATCCTTTTTAGTAGTTCTGCAATGATTGAATAATTATATCAGTGAATGCACATAAGTCAACTACACAGTACCACCAGAAGGTATTCAGGCAGATCCTGATATGCTGTTTTTGTGTATCCCATTCTAAAGACTGTCAAATCACTTTTTAAAATTAAGATAAAACACGGGCAGCTTGAATAAACACAAATTACACATTTTAAATGCTACTTGTAATGAAGCAAAAAGGTGAATGCAAAAAATTAATTGCTCCCTGGGCTTAATAGCTTCCCAACTTTAGCAGCAATAACTACAACCACATACTTGTGATATCTAGAGATCAGCCTCTGGCATTGCTGTTAGAGCTTTGGCCTACTCGCCTTTGTAGAACGGCTTTAGTCTAGCCTCACTGGAGGCATTGCAAGGTTATTAAGCTGCCTGGAAAATAAGGATAAAAATAAGTTGGGTTTTTTGTTTTGTTTCTAATGGCTCTTTGCGGTCAGAAATTCCCTGACCAAGTCAGAGACCTGACCGTGAGATTTTATAAAGACATGGGGTAGGGTATAACAGCATCAGTAGGCACTGAATATACAGTAAAAGCAGTTGCAGTAATTGTTGATGGTTAGAGGAATAGCCTACCAATAACAAAAAGCCCTGTGACTGTCGATACATTGCAATTTATCCAAACTTGTCTTGAAAAAGAGACCAGTAAGTGATTCTGTCGTGGCACCAGGATGTCCAAGAAGAAAAAACAGGGCTCATTGTGCGCCAATGGTACAAAAATGCAACAATAACTTTGCCAAGGACCATGAAAAAAGCCTGATGAACACTGGCAGCACATTCTTTGGTTAGATGAAACCAAACTAAATTAGTCTGGATCAGATTTTGTACAATGTGTTTGGTGTTGACCTGGCCAGGGCTACCACAGTGACTGTGCAGTGGTGGCTGTGAATCACAGAAGAGTGAATGTGCTGATACAGGGCTGCGCGAGTACAAAAGGACATTTATAGATTGTGCTAAAAATTGAGGGTTTTTTCCACCTCAAAAGTGATTAAAGCTTTTAAAAAGCACAGCAGGAGAGTTTTCCATCACAATAATCCCAAACAGGAGGAGTTGCTTTTCCCAGTAGGACCAGGTCTTTCCTAACTTGCATCCAATAAAAAGGTATAATAACAAACCCTTCAACAAAAAAAGATAATAATCCAACAGAACATCTCTTCAGATTGGTGCAAGAGTGGTATAATTAAGCCTAGGGGAACCTGATCTGTCATCACAAATACATATATATACTAAATATAAAAAACAAAAAGTAATCTCACCAATAAATGCAGTGAGTAATTAACTTTTTTTGTAGTTCATCCAATCAGTTTGATATGAATTATACATAGAAAAAACACACTGCGCTTTACTTAAATTAAACAGTGCAGTTATTGCAAAATGATACATTTTAGTGATACTGGCTCTTTGGTGTCTTTATTTTTATCCAAACTGATCAACGAAACATCAGCATTCAAGTTCTCATGCATATCTCCTG
This sequence comes from Etroplus canarensis, assembly GCA_015106775.1. Classification (NCBI taxonomy): domain Eukaryota; kingdom Metazoa; phylum Chordata; class Actinopteri; order Cichliformes; family Cichlidae; genus Etroplus; species Etroplus canarensis. The sequence continues at coordinate 7,321 of VUQH01085957.1, read as the reverse complement.
TCACTCAGCCTAGGGTATAGGAGCCTCTGTACATGCAGCCCACATATTGTAGGGCTCTCCAGTGAATTAAATCTGGTTTCACTTTTACTGACTCACAGCAAATTACTAAAACTGAAATAGTCGTAGGCAGTTTACACTTTCATTATAAGTGGGCAGTTCACAATGTAAGTATGAGAGAAGTTGTACTCTAGCTGTTTATGCTGATGCTGAAGGTGTAAAAAAAAAAATGCAAATGTTGACTTACTATATCAACATTTAATTGTCACCTCGCCTTTTTGTCAGATTACTCCCTGAGCAGTGCAGAGTTGTTGAGCTTCAGCTCTGCCGCAGGCCCCTCTTTGAGCTCCATGGGGGCATGGGAGCAACACCAGCTGAGCTCCATGGGGTAAGTACCTGACACAGTTAACCTTAAATGTTTCACTGTTTTCTTTACACAATTTTGTTTATAGACATAGTTTGTGGACATAAAGTTAAAAATTACTTGATGCATACGGTGTGCAGTAATGTAGAGCAGCAGCATGTAGAGAAGTTTAAAAATCTAAAGGGAGTTGTTAAGATTCCATTACACCCACTGACATTCAGTTAATGTTTATTTTGTCACACATTCTTACAGTTTAGGGCAAATTTAAAAAAAAAAATGTATAAAAATGATGGTAAACTACAAAATAAAACTAGATAAAGAACACTGCTCAAAAAATTAATGGAACACTATTTAATCAGAGTACAGCATCAAGTCAGTTAAACTTCTGGGATATTGATCTTATTAGTTAAGTATCAGAGGGGGTTGTTAATCAGTTTTGGGTGCTTTGAATTGATGAAATCAGCAACAGGTGCACTAGAGGGGCAACAATGAGCCAATCCTCAAAATAGAAATGGTTTTACAGGTGGAGGACACTGATATTTTTTTTCTCCTCATCTTTTTTGACTGTTTTTTCATTAGTTTTGCACTTTGCTGTAGGGTCCAGGTATCGCCTCATGCTACCAATAGTGACACTGACCATAGCCGTTACACAGGTAGTCCAGCTCCTCCAGGATGGCACATCAATATGTGCCATTGCCAGAAGGTTTACTGTGTCTCCCAGCACAGTCTCAACAGCACGAAGGAGATTCCAGGAGACAGACATTTACTTTAGAAAAGCTGGACAGGGACGTAGAAAGTCTTTAACACATCAGCAGGGCCCGTATCTGCTCCTATCTGCAAGGAGGAACAGGATGAGCACTGCTAGAGCTCTGCAAAATGACCTCCATTGTGAATGTCTTTTACCAAACAATTAAAAAACAGACTTCATGAGGGTGGCCTGAGGGCCCAGCATCCTCTAGTGGGCCCTGTGCTCACTGCCCAGCACCTTTTGATGATTTGGCACTTGGCAGGTCTGTTGGCAGCACTGGTGCCCTGTGCTTTTTACAGATGAGAGCAGGTTCACCCTGAACACGTGAAAGAGTCTGGAGAAGCCATGGAGAATGTTACGCTGCAGTTTGGTGGTGGGTCAGTGATCGTCTGGGGAGGCATATCCATGGAGGGACAGACTTCTACAGTCTAGGCAACAGCACCCTTACTGCCATTAGGATGAAGTCCTTGGACCCCCCATCAGACCCTACACTGGAGCAGTGGGTCCTGGGTTCCTCCTGGTAGAGTATGGAGGATGAAGGAATTGATACCATTTACTGGCCTCCATGCTCGCCTGACCTAAATCCAATAGAACACCTCTGGGACATTATGTTTTAGTCCATCCGACACCACCACGTTGTACCTCAGACTGTCCAGGAGCTCAGTGATGCACTGGTTCAGATTTAGGAGGAGATCCCCCAGGCATCTGTCCTCTCATTAGGAGCATGCCTCAACATTGTCAGGCATGCATACAAGCACATGGGGGCCATACAAACTACTGAGTACAGTTCTGAGTTGCTGCAATGAAATTTCGGCAAAATGAACTAGCCTGCCACATAATTTTTTCGTTTTGGTTTTCAGGGTATCTTTGAATTCCAGTCTCTGTGGGTTGATATTATAATATCCATCAAAAGATGTGGCATCCTTTCATTCCTAACACATTATCCAGCCAGTCAGTATAGATGTCCAGCATGATTTTTTCCGCATTGAGAGCTGATGTGTTTTCAAAGTGTTTAATTTTTTTGAGCAGTATAGAAATAAAATCAATAAAAGCTAAAGTATTTTTAAAAAATAACATTTTTAAAAAAAAAAAAACAAAATATTTATTCAATAAACTAAACAATGGCCCTACAATATTCTAATCAAGATGCAAACTGAAAAGGTGGATTTTCATATGAAAAAACTTTCTTTTTTATGTGAAAAAGGAAGTTTTCACAGGACTCTATGCAATCATGTAAACCAGCCGCAGGGGCCCACAAGCCAGTCTATGCAAACATGTGAATAACTAAGTACACCACCTAATTCAGTAGCTTGTACAACCACCTTCAGCAACAGTAATTTGAAGTAATGTTTTTCTGTATGACTTTAGTCCCTGACATTGTTGTGGAGAAATCTGAAATTTTGTTGAGGTTTGAGGACATTTGTTCATGCACAGCTCTCTTAAGGTGCTACCACAATATTTCAGTGGGGTTAACTTCTGTACATTAACTGGGCCATTGCAACACCTCAATTCTTTTCTTTTTCAGTCATTAAGTTCTAGATTTAATGGTGTGCTTGGGATTATCATTTTGTTGCATGACCCAGTTTTTCACCAAGCTGTAGATTCAGATTCAGTGGTTTACGTGAATGAAAAGCAATTTTAAAAGCACATCATATATGTTAAAACACTGTTAACTTCTACACTGAAATAAATTGAATAATGTGAAAGTAAAATACTGGCCTCTTAAAATGGCATAAAGTTGAAACCGCAAGTAACCTTTCTGTCTACAGACCAGTTACAGTAATGCCACCGCTAGATGGCGCCTTCACTCCACAGTCACAGCCTCAAAATTCTCTCATTCTCTCACCCTTCCTCTGTATAGGTCAGGAAGCTCCACTCTCTCCATCAACACCAACCATAACATCAACATCAAAGCTGAGCCGATCTCCCCGCCCCGTGAACACCTCAGCCAGCCCGGATACATGACCCATCCACATGCACACCCTCATCTTCACTCCTCCGTCTCTTCGTCAGCTCGAGCAGAGATCGGGAGGTCCCCTACTGACAGTGTCGGCTCCTCCAGCAGCTCCCACGAGGGCAGCAGTGACCGGGAAGAGCAGCAGCGGCCAGACTTCCACTCGCTCCCAGCGAGTCGGTCAGAGGGCAGGGAGAGTCCAACAGTCAAGAGAATCCGAATGGACAGCTGGGTGACATAGACCCTGGAGCCACATGTAGACACAGCACCAGGGCAAACGCAGGAAGGACACTGTTATGCAAATGAATTGTGGATTTTTTTGATGTGTTCTGTCGACTTCTCTTTAAATTATCTTTGTCCTTTGTTGTTGTTTTGGTTGTTGGTCAGAATTTCTCGAGAAGGGTTGAGCTACATTAGTCTGCACAATCTGGATCTGAAAAACATGGAAATTCAGAGGTACTTCATATAATCCCCTTTTGTTTTTTTGGTTTTTTCATGTGTTTTTGATTTTTTTTTCAAACAGTTAAAGCTTCAGACTGAGTAAGTGGGTCCAACTGCAGTACATTTACAGTAAAGTACAGTTATTTTCATATCCAGTTGGGATGCGGTACTGGACACAAGAGTGAAAAAGTATAATTGCCATGCTTGAGTTCATGAGTGGTTAAAGAAGTGCTACTAGATGTTTCCAGCTGGGTGTCAACCAATTCATTTCTGATCTTCTCAGGGTTTAAACCATTCAGTTAGTCCAACATGAAAGCAATACTTCCTCCACATCATGATCTGTGTCACTTCTCTTTATAAAACACTTATTTATATCAGCCAAAGCAGTATACTGTTTTTCTATGTTATGTGTGTGTTTTTATATTGTGCACAGAATAATACAATATTTCATTCAATTTTAAAACTGAAAGCCATAGATCTTGTTCTGTATGTACTACCAAAACATGTCACTATTGTTTGTATATAGTATCTTTAATATATATCACTTTTGGTGTAACTATATAGTATTGTCAGTCTGTTTTATCTGCCTGCCTCCACACTTCTTCTCCAATAACCCTAGGCTTTGTCCTTTCTTTTCTCATCAAGTGTCTGAAGAACGCTGGGTTGCACCTCCAGGTAAACAGCTCAAAGATATGTTAAGAATCAGTCCTCACTAGAAAGCACCAAACTAAACAAAAATAAGTCTTTGAAATGTTTTGGTACAACAGATAGACTATAAACAAAGACAAAACTGATGAAAATGGGAAAAAAAACGCTCTAAAATGAAAAGAAAGTTTTCACGCAGTCCATGGAAAGACTAAGTACACCCTTACTGCTTTCACATGAATTAAGTGGGTAATTAGCAGTCAGGTGCTGATAATCAAATGCACTTAAGTAACTGATCTTCAGCCAGTGTGAGCATCTCTATCAAAGCATAGGTTTTGGCAGTTTGCTGGTCTGGAGCATTCAGGTGCGCGTTAACTCAAAGCACTCAATGCTCAATCTTCCCTTGAGTGGATGACCCAGCAAATTAATCCAAAAGTCAGACCATGCAATGTTAAAAATCCATGCGCTATAGCTCACATTCTACGGTCCTCAGTTTAGCATGTTAAATGTTAAAGTTAATGAGCATGAAATTAGAAGAAGACTGAACAAGTATGGCTTGTTTGGAAGGGTTGCCAGGAGAAAGCCTGTTGTCTCTAAAAAGAACATAGCAGCACAGCTTATGTTTGAAAAATTGCAAAGTGGAGATGTTTGGTCATTATCAACAGCATCACATCTGTGAAACAAAATACAAGAAATTAGTACAAACACCTCATACCAACTGTGATGCTACGGGCTTGTTTTGTAGCTACAGGACCTGGTCAACTTGCAGTCACCGAGTCCACCAGGAACTCCTCTGTATACCAAAATATTCTAAAGTCCTTGTGAAGCCATCTAACAGCCAAAGCCTGGCTGAAATTGGATCACGTAACAGGACAGTGATCCCAAGCACAGCAGCAAATCCACAGCAGAATGACTGAAAAACAAAAAGAATTAAGGTGTTGTAATGGCCCAGTCAAAGTCCTGACCTCAACCTGATTGAAATGCTGTAGTGAGACCTTTAAAACCTCTGCATAATAAATGCCCACAAACCTCAATATATTGAAGCAATGTTGTACAGAGAAGTGGACCAAAATTCCTGCACAACGATGTCAGAGATTGATAAAGTCATACAGAAAATGATTATTCACGTTACTGTTGCTAAAAGTGGTTCTCTCTAGCAAGCTACTGAATCATGGAATGTACTACATGACTCCATGCAGTCCTGTGAAAACTTTTTCATAGGACTGCATGGAGTCATGGCCTCTGCAGGGCCAAATTCTTGCTAAGCTGATAGCATTAGGTGAGAAAATGTGAAATCTTTCCATGGTAGAAAAAAAATCACCTTCCTTGAATGGGGGAAATTGCACAAAACTTAAGAAGAACTCATGAATATGACAGTGCATGTAGTAACTTTTATTGTTCTTTAACAGAAATAGCATTCAGTCCTATACCAGTGTCTGTTAATATGTATAGGATTTTACCGGCTTCGGCCTTTGAAACCAGTGAAATACATTTGCAAGCAGAACATAATCAGGTCAATAATCAGTGCCCAAATGAATGGTTACACAATTGAGACTGCATGCCTCTTTGTGAGTTGAACGTATTTTTTGAAATAAAAGTTTTAAGTTTGCCCATGTAAATAGATATATCTGAAATCACCACAAATGAAGATGGTTGATATAAACATTAGTCTGAATGAAATGATTAAACAATACACTCACTGAAATTTAGTGCCAAGAGAAACTGACTTCCAGGGAGATGGCAATTTACTGAATGGTTCTGTGACTGAGAAGAAAATGACTAAAGCTGTGAAATGTAGCGTGTGGGTAAGTACAAGCTAGCACAGCATGCGGTGAGAAGAGCAAAAGCTGCAAAAGACTAACCACAATATTTCCACTGAATAAGAGCATGGTTGGGAAATGTATCAGCTATGAGCATGACATGAGCAACAGGTACAAAAAAAGTTCTCAGTGAAAGTACTGAAAGACATTTCTGATGCATCTTTTGAGACCAGGATACTCTAAAAGTAATTCTGAATTTCATTGACATCAGCCATGAAAAAGGTGAATGGTGTCTGGGTGTGCCAGGCTAATGAGGTGCAAATCCCAACTTTAGGAGTACAGAAAAAGAAATCTCATTTGATGAGCAGTTAGGATTGATAGCATCAGTACTGAAATGTTTTGGATTGCTATCATCATTAAAAAAAATAACCTACTATGAAAAGGCAGGGACTTTGTAGTTTGCTAAGAATGAAGTAAGTAAAACAATATAAAGCATTCCTAGCCAACACTATGAGTGTTACATGGTTAACAACTGGAACAAGAACCCATTAAGAGATCAGATTTGAAGAAATCGAGCTGAGGAGTCAGAACAGAGGGCTTTTCAAATTTGATAAAGTGATAAAATAAATATTCCTGTATTGTTTGATGCCATCTTCTGATCAGTGATTAAAGCATACACTGATCAGGCAAAACATTATGTCCGCCTGCCTAATATCATCTTGGCCCCCCTTTTGCTGCCAAAATAGCCCTGACGTGTCGAGGCATCCTTGGATCACTTTTGATAGATACTGACCACTGCAGACTGGAAACAGCCCACAAGAACTGCAGTTTTGGACATGCTCTGACCCAGTCGTCTAGCCATCACAGTTTGACCCATGTCAGACTCGCGCAAATCCTTACGCTTACCCATTTTTCCTGCTTCTAACACATCAACTTTGAGGACAAACTGTTTCCTTGTTGTCTAATATATCCCACCCGCTAACAGGCGCCGATGATGAGGAGATATTCTGTGTTATTCACTTTACTTGTCAGTGGTCACAGTGTTATGCCTGATTGGTGTGAACATTAAATAGTAAAACATTTAATGTGTCACTGTTTTTTTTGTTGTTGATTAACTACATTATTCCTCTTTTGCAGAATGTTATGGCAGCAATTAAGAATGGGAGGAAAAACCTGAGTGATCATAGTATTCATGTAAGAAGTGTGTAGTTTTTTTTAGTTCAGATAGAGAGAGACCCACATGGGCCATGGTCCCTGTGACTCAGTGTGACGAGGTAGGGAATTTGAGGGTAGCTGGATTAAATGTGCCAAGGTTAATGGGAATGATAAGAGTGAGCAGATGTTTGAGGAAAGGATTAGTTCATGTGAGCTACAAAGACTGCCCAAAACAAGCCTAGCCAATATTTTTTTTT